>CAKALG010032652.1:0-12135 GCA_916700815.1 Helicolenus hilgendorfi | reverse complement strand
ACCGGCTTTAGGTCGGCTTGGAAAGGCTCTGGGTGAAGGTGGCACTTTAAAGCACCCCTCGCCCAGAACTCACTCTCGATTAGTGCTCTCTGTGTCCTCTCTCCCTGTGGGGAGGGATGGAGCTCTCTGCACCAAGACTGATGCATTCAACTTTAAAATGTAGGCTACACAATTTTCTTTCCAAGTTTCCAAAGTCAGTGAGTAATTCTGTTAAATAATTGTGATCTCAATAATCGTAATTATGATATTTGCCATAATCAAACAGCCGTAATAGGAGCTAAGGAAAATTGTATTAAATTGATTAGACAGATATTCAGTGTGCAAAACCACCAACATTCATTCACAACTCAAACTAAAACATTCACTCATATTTAGTCTCATTCATATATGAGTCTCACATCTAAGCAGAAAGAGACAAAGGGAGAGAATAAAAGAGAGCAATGCCAGTCACAGAGAGAGACACACTACAAAATGAACACCTAGGAGCTATCATGAGATCTCGAATGTGCAGCCACCCACTCAAACACAGCACATCCAAGCAGGGAGCTGGATGCACACGTGTTTTATTTTGATCTGAGTCAAGTGAGAAAGGTAAAGTACAAGTGTCCATCCTTATATGTGTACATATAAAGATGAAGTTTATGCTATTTCAAAGTTCATAGATGTCGTCACACATGCATGCACACACACATATAGACACTCAAGGCGTAGTAATTTGTAATTTTTAAAGGTGTGCTAAAGTAAAGAAGTGAGAAAAGAACAACATGGTGTCATCAGGAGGACACAATGCAGCATCATGAGCTCATTAGGACTCCATATCCTGTCTTACCTCTCTTTGAGGAAGTCCACCACTTTCTTGAAGTCGTCGATGCAATACTCTCGCTTCATGTCCATCAGGACGCTGTCTGAGGCCGACTGCACAGGAACATGAAGGAAGGCATAGACGCGTGGATGATTCAATATCTTAGCCATCTCCTAATGAGACACAGAAGAGAGAGAGAGAGAGAGAGAGAAAAGAGAGATGGGGAGACAAGAAAAAATAGAAATAAAGGGTTAGATGTTTCATATATTTGGAGAGGAAAGGCAATAGGGGTGAACATGTGCAAGTTTGTCTGCATGTTACATGTGAGTCTGAACTGCTGTTTGCTCAAGATGAGTGACAAAGCCACTCTCCTGTTAAGTTTACATGTAAACACAATTTCTATTCACAACTTGACACAGTGAGGGGCAGTCTAATTGTTAATCTAAAACTACATGTTACGAGGCACCGACTTTCTACTAACAACCTACATCATTTAGAAGTGCAGAGAAACTAAACTCAATATAACATATTCAAACCTTCTAGCACCATGTTTGATAACTACCTGCACTGATGGCCTGGAAACACTTGAAAAAAAGTTAATATTTCATCTAAATGGAACTTCTGCATATCTATATATCAACATGGGGGAGAGGAAATTAGAAAATCTTCACTTTGGGAAAGCTGTAATTTTGGTATTGTAACTTAGTAATACTAACACGATTTATAATGTCTACAAATAGTCTTTTTCTGTTGATTGTCTAAATTATTAATTATCAATTAGTTTGCTAATGTCCATTATCCATGTGAGTGGTGAATCTGAGGCCAGAAATGTAAACTATGTAGGTAGTTTTATGTGACTATAAGGTTTAGAAGATGCAAATAGAAAGAAGAGGCAAAATCTCACAGTGATGAATGATAGCTGCTAGTTTTGAATAAAACGAAGGTTCCATTAACATTCCTGTACTCTTTTCACTCCAGACCTTCTACAATACGCTGCCTCTTTCTCTTATTTTCCACGTCTCTTATATTGGAAAAAGAAAAGGAAAGCAAGTCGGAGAATTCATCGTGCACCGACTAGTTCAAAAGTCCAAGGAGTCAAGGCTGAACTAGTAAGGGTTCTTTATGCCCTACTAGTTCTTTATGAGCTTTTACTGAAGCGTGGAGGTCCACATCTCAGATCAAAATGGTGAGAGATATAAAAGAAATAAACATGAACTTTATAATTAACTCTTCCTGGCCACTAGGTACCTTTCTGTTTTCACTAAAGAGTTATAGAAATGCTTGGGGTACAGTACATGCTGGCCATAATACCTGCAGTTTCTATAATACAGAATACAGGAAGCAGGTTTTAAGAAAAATGCTCTGTAAACAAAAAAAGGCTAATCTTTACTTATGGACAAATTGACTTAAAGGTCTGTTTTAAGGTGAAGTGATGAAGTGAAGGAACAAACACTCATGAAATGAAAAGACATTAAAAAGCTGCATTTCCTCTTTTACCATGTGTTTCCAAAATACGGACTTGGTGTGCAAAGCAGGGATAAACAAGCTCTATTAAGTGTATTTTGATGCTTTTTAATGCACTCTGGCACCTTATTTACATCCAAAGTACTATATATATACATATATATATATATTTTTTTTTCCTTGGGAATTAGAAAATACTGCACTAAAGGATGTGTTTGACAGACAGACACAATCACATATTTTTCAATCAATGCAATCATACACAGATAATGAAGATCTATAATTTCAGTTTGCAGTTTTTATTTAATTAGATATGTACACCATTTAGCTTGCCACCAGCCAAATTTAAAAGTGTGTTAAAAATGGGATTTTCCAGTAGCAACACGAGACTTTGAATCACGTTTCTGTCTCAGCTCTTTCACCAAGAACAATTGCAAGAGTGACATTCTGTGGGGTTTTTTAACACACCACATTAATTGGGAGAGTTGCCGTGTTTTTTGTTTTTCATTCCGACTTTCATTTCCTCGGCAAAAGAACTGGAGAGACCACAGATGTCAGATTTTTCTGATGGACGTAATCAGGATGCTATCATTACCATGCTAATCACCACAAGAAAGAGAAAGAGAAAAAGAGAAAAAGAGAGGGGAGGAAGAAATGATTTAATGATTTCCTACAAGAATATGCTGATTGCAGTCCATCCTCTCAATTAAGATCTATTGTAGACTGTTCCCTACTTCATACACAGACACGAAAGCATGTGTGTGCGTGCACACACACACACACACACACACACACACACAGACACGACTCAGTAGCAGCGCACCACAGGGGGTTGACCACTAGAAGCTCCAAATTAGAAAGAATTAATTTGGTTAGAAAATGGAGCTTGATTGGTGACAGAAATCAGCTTGCTGCATGTGTGTGTGTGTGTGTGTGTGTGTGTGTGTGTGTGTGTGTGTGTGTGTGTGTGTGTGTGTGTGTGTGTGTGTGTGTGTGAGATAGAGAGTGAGTGAAAGAAAACATGTAAAGGAACATGTGTTTTTACTGCAAATGCTTTCAGAAGGTAAAAGAATGGTAGAGTGATTATGTGATATTTTTAAGTTCTTACAAGTTACTCTGATAATTATGCTCTACTTTTCTCAATGTAGATGCATCATTTAGTGTACTTTAAAACACACACACATACACACACAGTCCAAAGCATGTTTGAAGTGCAATCTTTTTTACCTTTGGTTAATTGTGCTATAAGCCCTAAAGCTAGCACTTCAACTATTGAAGTCTGCACTTATCATTAATAACATAGTTGATATTTTATCCTTGTACATCGAATAGACCTGGTTTTGTAATATGGTTCTACATTCTTATCATACATGTCTATTAGCTACCAGAAAGGTCTGATTGATGATAATTATGTGCAGGTCACAATCAAGTGGCAACCTCTTGTGCTGAGAAATGAACGTGAAGTACCAAAAACTGCAGTTCTTCAAATGGCCACTTGAGGCTCGCTCCGAAAGGGAGTCAATCTTCATAGACTCCCCTATGTTAAAATGCCCGACTTTACAGCAGAAATAAACGCGTTTAGAGCCTGGTAACAAAAAAAAGTTTTGGTCTCTATAGCTAATTTCCGCGTTCATGACAACTGTACGGGGGTGGATTTTTATATAACTTACACGTTTAATTGATGTTAAGGCTTAAAGTTCAGCATAATTGAGGGCATGGCTGCTTTGAGTGACAGGTGGGGTTGCTAGCAGCTAGCTGTCTGCTCTACTGCGTCACCTTGGCCCGCCTCAGCTCCACCAACGATCCACGTCTTTGCACCTTTTTGGATTAGTTGGGAGCATAGACTGTATATAAGAAGTGGACGAAGTTGCCGTGACATCACCAATTGTCTACAATGTTTACTGAGGTAATAAATCAAGTGAGAAGTATGGTCATTTTCTCATAGACTTCTATACAATCAGACTTATTTTTGCAATCGGAGGAGTCGCCTCCTGCTGGCTATTAGAAAGAATGCAAGTTTAAGGGACTTCTGCATTGGCTTCACTTCTCGGACTCCGGAGGTTGCGCACTGGCCGGGAGTTGGGCTGTGTGGTCACTGCCAAGATGGCAAAGGCCGGAGCTACCCACTTTGAGCTTGAAAATAGCATTTCAGAAATCTACAGGTGACGTCACAGAGACTACGTCCATATTTATACAGTCTATGGCCACAATAGGTACATTAAGATAAGGCCTTTTGAATTGAGCAGTCTCTTTATGACCTGCTCTCTGACACAGTTGTGAAACTTTTCTATTATCTCTGTATTATGTGTTGTTACTGTATATGTGTATCTGACTATATGAGTGTATCTGGACATGTTACTTGTTGCGGTATGCATTTTGATGCAAAGCACATTGAGTTTACTTGTGAGGAAATAAATAAAGTTGCTTTGTCCTGCCTTGCCTTTTAGTATATACTGTATCATGGTACAGTGTATATTATGTATAGTAGTATGCTGCTCCAGTCTCATTAGACTCACTGACAATGATAACTCCCCAATGACTGTAGCAGAGCCCACAGATTGTGTGCATGTATGCATGAACGTGTGTGTGCAAGGGTGAATGGGGTCTCAGCAGATGGCATGCTAGTTTGAGTAGCAGGGCACTGCTGATGGCAGCTTGGGATTAATCTATAAGGGGAGGACTTTTCATTCACACAAGCCATTTATCTTGTGTGCGTCTGTCTGACAGAGAGAATCCCATCCTCCAATGATTATACAGTACACTGATATCAATCTCTCTTGTTTCCGATCCCTGCGGAGTTGGGGTCTTTTCAATGTTTGACTGCTGCTGACAGACAGTTTAGTGAGTCTGAAGTGAAAATGATGCTGTGATGAAGATACCGTTCAGTAGTGCCCGGTGGCAAAAATTAAAGTGCTACTTTAATGCCTTTGCTCCTGGGTGGATGAACTATCCAGCTCAAAGCACAATTCAAAAAGCTTAACGAAAATAATCAAGAATTGTTGCATGGGGTCTTTTTTTGTTTTGTTTTATCAGTCTTGACAGTGTTTAAAGCAGTATAATATTGTTTCTCGCTCTCTGTGCCACTTTCTCCTTCCCCCCACGGGCCTATCTCTCCCATTCACACAAACAGACACACAATCCTTTCATCTTTGGTTGATCAGCTCAGATAAACACACAAACCAGAAAGGATATATCTTAACTGGCTTAACTCAAAGGATCCAATATCTACTCCCTCAAATCAGATATGACTGAAAAGAACATACATGGGATAAAAAGAGAGAGAGGAGATAAAAGGTGGTTTGGCTCCAAGCAGCCTCAATGAGGAATAACACCCTTTCACTCCCCTCGAAATGTCTTTGGATTATTCTGTATGAGGATTTTGTCTATTGCTCTGTGTCATTTCTTTCCTGTTCATCAGCCCTTTACTCGTCCCTTTTTAGTTTTTAGAGCAGAAAACATGCATTCTCTCTGTGTCTATACTTGTACTTGTGTTGTAGGTGGAATACTGTGGATAAGAAAATGTTTCTGGCCGACCCTCCCTAAAGAGGTTGCATAAATTGGTCGAGGGGGTAACTGTTGGTTTGTTATGATTAAGTTGTCTGTTTGTGTTGCAAATCATGTCACTCATAAATATTGAAGAAAAAAAAGAAACAAATATGGGAGAAACACTTTGCTTGATCTGAAATCCCAGAACAGAAAGGTTCAATTGCCATTCACTTTGAGTTTATTGTGTAAATCTGGCCTTAAACAAATTCTGATTTAAACAAAAATGTGAAAAACAAAAATTTGGATGTGCATAACTGCATGTGTTTATATAGGTGTCCCCTTTAAATGCTGATATTAATACTGCTTTGTACTTATTCTATGGTGTTTTGAGTGTGTGGTACACTTACAGTGCAAACATGTCAAAAGGAAGTTGACTTAAAACTGCCTATACATGCCAACACTTTTAGAGTGCGATGTTGATGAACACTTCTCTCAGAATGCAACAGCAACCTTGATGTGGAGGAGCTATTCACTCACAGTGAGAAAAAAATTAGCAATAAGTGTTGGGGAAAACATTTATGTTTTTACCAATTTTAAATTGGTGATAATTAAGGCTGTCAATCGATTCAAATATTGAATCGCGATTGATTGTATGATTATCCATGATTAATTGTGATTAATCGCAACTCAACTTCAAGATGTACCTTAAAGAGATATTTGTTAAGTATTTAATACGCTTATCAACATGGGAGTGGGCAAATATGCTTGCTTTATGCAAATGTATATATATTATTGAAAATCAATTAACAACACAAAACAAGGACAAATATTGTCCAGAAACCCTCACAGGTACTGCATTTAGCATAAAAAATATGCTCAAATCATAAGATGGCAAACTGCAGCCCAACAGGCAACAACAGCTGTCAGTGTGTCAGTGTGCTGACTTGACTATGACTTGCCCCAAAACGGCACGTGATTATCATAAAGTGGGCATGTCTATAAAGGGGAGACTCGTGGGTACCCATAAAACCCATTTACATTCACATATCTGGAGGTCAGAAGTTAAGGGACTCCTTTGAAAATGGACATGCCAGTTTATCCTCGCAAATATTTAGTCTAAGTTTGGAGCGTTATTTAGCCTCCTTAGCAACAAGCTAGTATGACGTGGTTGGTACCAATGGATTCATTAGCTTTAGTTCCTAGGATGCCAGTATCTTCACTCTAGCTTTAAAACCGAGCCCGCTACAACCTCAGAAAGATCAATTGCGTCAATGAGTCTAAGAAATTAGTGGTGTTAAAATGATTTTGCTTTAACACTTTATTATCGTGTTAACATTGACAGTCTTAGTGATTATCTTCTGAAGTTGCAGCTTCATGGCATGCATCAATTCCCATTAGCTTAAAGAGAAATAAAATCTTACACTAAATGCTAAAGTAGTGAACTGTCAATATAAGTATATGGTGCATACTTTAAAATATTCATATAATGTATGGAATAAGGGCACACTAGTGATTGCATTATAACAACACACAGAAGCACAGATGGATTCCCCAGAGTGCCAACACGAAGACAGAAAGGGTTACAGTCTGGTTCAAGTGAACGTTCTGAAGCAAACCCAGAAAAAGTAGCACCTAACTGCTTTCACACACACTCACAGACATGTACACAAACCCACACATAACAGAGTATTAGCAGGGTTCACCCAGGGGAGTCTGTAGAGAAAATGATTCTACAAGCCGTTCCCAGGATAATAAGTCAGGTCCCTATGTGTGTGCACTGTCTGGCACACACAAACACACAGTCGGTGGGAACTGTGTTCAGCAGCAGATAGAGAAACTGAGCTCCCAACGGTATTAAACATTTCAAACACTTCAGGCTGCACTTGATTTTCCCTGGAGGGTATGCCGAGCCTGCGGTACCTCACACAGTGCAGATGGAATCTATGTATCACGCAGTAAAAGGGAAATTAAGTGCATGTGTAGCATTTGAATGTCACACTGTATTGTGCTTTGTGTAACATCTGACTGTTGTGAGCTAGAAAGAAATGACTATACTGTACTATACTATTAAAGGTGCCAAATGCAAGATTGGGAGCATTTCTATTGCCTCCGCGCAGCTCTCAACATGGCAACAGCTGAGCCGGCGGCTCACAGCTAACGGTGCTAACAGCGCTAAAGGCAACAGTGTTTACCTGAGCGGGAACCAGAGGATTGGTGCTACGCTTCCACAATGACGACATTGTGCGGGTCAGCGTTATCAGCTGTAACCACTGTATGAGCGCAGTGCGACTGTGAGCTATCTAGTGTGGCACGTTCACATGCAGGAACATGCACTAAAAGCCCGGCTATGTAACAAAAGCACGGAGAGGCTAGGATTAAAACATACACAGGGGGAGAGTGACTTCATTCTCTGCTCAGGTAGATATTATTTATCTATATGTTTACATAGCAAATATATTGTTTCCTCATTATGACTGTGTCAAAGTTTGTTTTCAGTGATTTGAATAGCGAAACAAGCCAACCAAAAATACACCAAAACCAAAATGCATGAAACCACTATATGAATAAATGTGTCTTGCAGCTGGGGATTACATTAACAGACTGCAGATAATTCAGTTTACTCCATTGCCATTATTGCTGTCTTAATTTCTTTTGTCACAACAAAAGGCACAATAAAGATCTCTTTTAAATAGGCAGCCAGTATTTAAATCCCCATCTTTCAGAACTCATAATTCACCACGATAAATCAGAAAATATAATTCACCGCAGTAAGTCAGGAGTCATAATTCAGAGGAACATCAGAACAGCTTTAGTGTGAGCATTCATTTGGTGCCGGGTCCCTCACACAATGCTACATTAGGCCTCTAATGTGAAGAGGCTCCCAAAGGCTTCATTAAAAAGAAAATGGTCTGAGAGGGTGTGTCTAAGCGTGTGCCCATACAGCTGTGCTTGTGTGCACATCTGAGTGTGAAGGTGAGAGTTTCATGTGTGTGTGTGTGTGTGTGTGTGTGTGTGTGTGTGTGTGTGTGTGTGTGTGTATTCATGTGTGTGAACGGTTGTGTCCTGGGTATGAATAATATCATCATTGTTACGGGTGTTTGGTAGTTTGTCAACCTTCCCGAGGCCCGGTGAGGCTCCATCGAACTGAGAACAGTCACACATCTCTCACCGTCTCTGGAAAGTAAATGACTAAATGAAAAATATGAAATGAAAAGCTGAAAACAAACAACCACGGAAAATGTGAAAATAATTACCGATTATGTTCAGTCACATGTCACACAAGTCATAAAATATTTTACTTTTATGTATGTTTAAGATTCCACAAGGTTAAAAACATCCGTCGCAAATAAAACAACAAATTTGACCCTGTTCTTTATTAGTGTTATTATTTTATTTATTTATTTTTATATGAAATGGATGCATTTTTTAAGACAGAGAGGAAATCAATTTTATCCCAGGAGATGCAAATCTGTAATTCACATTTGTGATTTAGAAAAAATACATTTGAAGTTTCCTTAACATTGTCTTTTGCAGCTGGATGAAAAACCAAACTAACATGAACCTAGGATCGATTTTTGTTTTCTCTGACTGCATTAATAAGATCCCATTTTGGAATTGAGTGTTTTGAATGAATAACGCTGAGCAAAACGTTACGTCAAATCGCTCTTCGCTTGCAGGCAGCACTACAGTATCAAACCAGTGTTTCACAGAGCTACAGTAACTGTGGAGAGAGAGTGTGAACGGCATATCTGATGTATCTCTAGTCAAACTGAAATGAGCTCTGTGGAGGATGGTTAATGGACAACTGCTATTTCATTCATCCCAGCCTGACTGATTGCTGCGTACGAGGAGGCTACTTTCACACCTCATTTACTGAGTCTGCTAGCATGCTAGATTCAATCACACACACAGGCTCGCACAAGCACGTGCACAGGTATCTGCATGCACACACACACACCTTATATGTGTATATAAGACCTACTGTTGCAATTTTTATAGCAGCTTAGCTCTTTACTGACAGGTGGATGGACGGATGGACAGGCACACAGATATATGGATAGTTTACATATAAAAAGTCTGAAAAAAAAAAAATGGAAAACCCAAAAGTAAGTAAGTTGTTAAGAGACATCTTTACTTGCAACTACTCAAGTAAAAATGTCCACTGACAGCACAATCAACTAAAATGCCAGAGACAAGTGGCCTATGAGAAGCGATTGGGCCTTTAACTGCTCCAATCAGCAAATGGAGCTATGAGGCTGTCAGGAAAAAAAAAAAAACAGGGTGCACATAAGAAGAAATGGTGTGTTCTTGTGTGACGGAGGGAGACAGTGAGTATGTGTGAGAGAGTGGTGATCTTCAGTGGGAAGTGGAGAGGTTACTTGGCCTTTTCAGCTTCAATCACAGCCATTCAGTATGATGCTGTTATATAAGCGCTGGTGTTCTCCGAAAGAAAAGACGGCGGGATATAATTTGGCCTTTACTTAAAATGAAGGGGAAATCTACTTCAGAGATGTGGCCTTAATCATCATCATCACACCGTTGTTATTGCTGTGATTGCCACCACCATGAGTGGAGTTTAAAGGTGGGGGAAGATGAATAAATTAAAACAGTGACAAGATGAATATGAAAAATTACAGGAAAGAAAGAACTGGAGGGAGAAAATGGGCGTCAAAAACAAGGATCAGAGGGCGAAAAGGCTAAATCAAAGAGGAAGAAATGAGACTCAAGGAGGAGTAAGAAGGAAACTTTCAAAAGAGTTTCTTTTTCTGGCAAGTTTCTCTGTTAGGTGTTGGGCTCACAATCAATGACAATATATAGAAAGTTCATAAGTAGGACTAGAGAGAAGAAAGTGGGAAAGTGTGTGTGGGGGGGCGGGGAGTGTGTGTGAAGAGGGGCTGGCTGGGGAGGAGAGAAAAGCGAGGAGAGGATAAAGGGTAAATGGGGGACAGGAGCAACAAAAGACAATGATAAGTTAAAGAAGAGCACGCTTATCTTTCCTTATGTAGGTTAATTGACTGAGGAATTAAAGCAAAAAAAGATATAATTCAATTCAATGCATGGACATTAACAATGAAGGGCCGGTAGCATATGAAATGATTCTTAACATACACACACACACAGAGGCTAAGCTAGTGTGTCGTCCTAGTATATTTCTAATTATCAGTTAATTGTTATTCCCTATCATTAGGAGGGTGGTTTTTTAATTGTAATGTAGCCAAGCAGAAAGACTACCTATACATGTGGGGGACAATTAGCCACCTCCATTAACCCCTGGTTAATTACAACCTCCATTGCTGCTTCCCACAGCACTTTCCCACTCCTTTTTAGCCCTCATCTCTATCCCCGGGCCGTCATCCCCATTTCTTTTTTCTATTTTTGCCCTCATTTCATTCATCTATGATCTCCAGTCTTCCTTGATTGTTTGATTCAAAAGTACATCTGTTTTGAACTTCACTGGATCTTTTTTTTTTTATAAGAGTTTTGTTTCATTGTAGTTTTCTAGGTTACCATCACCCTATTTCAGCCCTCTATGTCCTCAATTTCTTAATATTTCCCCTCTGCTGTTAATCGCAAACTCCGACCAAACGGTCAATCTAGGCAGCGCTGATCGAATGTGAATCAATATTATGTTACGTTAATGCCTATATCTCGCCTCAAATGTTTTCAGAATCATCTTGTAGTGCACGGTTTAGCTGTAAAATGAGAACGTTTTTGACGCGGCCACCATTGTAAGATCTGTTGAGGGAACGCCAAGTTCCGGTCACATGACCGGAGCACGCTCAATGGGAATGCTTTCTCAATGAAATGACCTGTGATTGGTCAAAGTCGATGTGCATACCTCTCAAAGATGTTTCATAAAACATTTTACGCAAGACATAGGCATTACAGTAACAGAATATTGACTCATATTTGATCAGAGCTGCTTAGTTTAACCGTTTCATCGGAGTTTGTGAGTGATTGACAGCTGCTTCCGTTGAATGAACAGCCAATAGGAACGCTCTCTCTTTGAAATGACCTGTGATTGGCCAAAGTCTCCTGTCACAGGCTACATTTTTTAAAGCCTGAAAACAGAGCCATGATGAGGTGCAGAAGTCTAGTTATCTCTCAGAACACTTGAATTACAATTTGCTGAAAGGTCATTATAGAATTTTTGCCCAATGATGCCAAAAATGTGCCACTTTACTGCCACTTTAACTGTGACCTAAAATCTCCCTATTTCCCTCTTTTCTTGTAATTATCCTCCTCCATGTATCCTCTTAAATTGCCACTTCAAATGCACAAAACCACAGCACTACTGCTGAGGTAGGTCATAACAATTAGGTATTATTGGGCTTTTCAGCCATGCCAGGAGTTTACAGTTGTTCAACAGACACACATATGAT
>CAKALG010032648.1:0-21775 GCA_916700815.1 Helicolenus hilgendorfi | reverse complement strand
GTGAGACATGCTCTTCCTCACCACGTCCCCTTTCCTCCACAGTGTGATTTCCTGCGTAAGGAAGAGTTCAGAGGTTTTTAGACTTTATGTGCTTCATTTTTATACGTATTGATGTCAATGTATATTGACTCCTTATCCATGAAAGCTAAAGACCATGTCAGTAATCCTGCTGTTGCGCTTGTCAGTGATCTCACTTTAAAAAAAATCATATTAGTAAAGTTTGAATATCAGCTGCGAAATGCTCTCCTTTACCGAGGGCAACAAACTCATACATGCTATCATCAACTACAGTGGATTAATGTTGTCTGTTGTTCAGTCAATCCATGGACACTGTACATTTACAATAGAGCTGCAACGATTAGTTGTCAACTATTAAATTAATCGCTAACTTATTTGATAATCCATTAATTGTTTGAGTAATTTTTTGAGGAAAAAAAAAGTCAAAATTCTCTGATTCCAGCTTCTTAAATGTGAATATTTTCTGGTTTCTTTGCCCCTCCATGACAGTAAACTGATCGACATTTTTCATCGTTTTATAGACCAAACAACTTATCGATTAATCGAGAATATAATCAACAGATTTATCGACAATGAAAATAATAATTATCTGCAGCCCTGATTTACAACAATTTAATTTATTAAGTTGTTAACTTTGTTATTTGCTATACACATAAATAACATAAAGCTTCTATTTGAAGCCAAATGCAATGCTATACTGTACATCCAAGGAGTGACACTGACTGATTATATGTTAACAAGATTACTCAGATAGGGATAAGGAAGTTCCTTTTTTGAATCAAAACCTTAAATGTCTTGCCGTCAACAGAACTCATTTTTCCTAGTTTCGACTCGTCATAGCAGGAAAAGCACAGCTGCTGCTAATAACATTAACGAGGACTTAACGAGCTCCATCGATAACAATAATAACCACCAATCAGGATGCTGGGACTGGCTCACCGCTCATTAGAAATGTAATCAGTTACAAATGTGCTTTTCCTGCAATGACATGTCAAAATGTGTGCTGCTAAACAACTCAATAGGAAACAACTGCTTTGTCCAAGTTTCATATTACATACTAACTGCATACTGTACTATATACTATTTACCCTAGTTTACTGTTAAGGGCTTGAAATATTAATTATTTACATTATTTATTAATCTGTTTATTTCTTTTAAAAAAAAAATTTTGTTGTCTTTTTTTGGCTTTATTCGACAGAGCAGTTGAAGACAGGAGAGTGAGAGAGAGAGAGAGAGAGAGAGAGAGAGAGAGAGAGAGAGAGAGAGAGAGAGAGAGGTTTGCGTACAGCAAAAGAAAACGGATCAGACTAAAATCCGTGCCGCTGCAGTGAGGACTCAGCTTTAGTACATGGGCACCCGCTCTACCAGATGAGCTACTAGGGCACCCTTTATCTGTTTATTATGTTTTTGGAAACTTCATCAATGGCTGAGTTTATAACATGTCAGGGGATAATAATAATAAAGATTACTTGACAAATGACTGTTCAATGGATTGTTAAAAGGAAACACTCAGGAAACCTTTACAAAACCCAACCAGGGGTATTATACATGGCCAAGTAATCCAATATCTGCAGCAGAAAAGTAACTATATTTACAGTGTTAGGACCAGGTATTACATTTATGTGGATGTTTCTAAACTCAGATTCCTAGTAGAAATATATTCAGATTATTATAAAACATGTAAACACACTGACTGAGCCTGATGATGGCCATTGTGACTCTTTTTCGTTCGAGTATCGTCATTAATCAGTAAGCCTACCTGTTGTTTGAAGTAACGTCTCTCCTCTTCATCGATCAGCACCAGGTTCAGGTAGTAGCGCACAGAGAACTTCTTGTTGATGTCTCGCATGGTGGGAGTCAGATCATAACCGGCCAAAAATAACCGGATGGGAATGGACTCTCCTGAAATATGAAAGACATTGGGACCGGTTGGATGATGAACAGTAAGTGTTGACCTTTGAGGTGATGCTTCATGATTAAAATAACTGACCGATATCCTGAATAAGAGTCGTTTACCTCTGACCGGAGCTCCGTCCATGATCTCGTACTTGGCGATCGTGTCGTTTTCGTGGTATACGCTCGGGCCGGTGCCCGTTGTCTCGCGTTTGATGATGTCGATCTCCATGTGCTTGATCTTAATCCTCACCAGCAGGAAATAGATTTTGCCCACAATAACATCTTTCAGATGGTACCTGTCAGAAGACAAATGAAGACACGAGCAGAAAATGAGACTGAGGGCTGTAAATAATAAGAAGCTTAGTAACCGAGCACTAATATTAGTTTCAAACAGAATAGTATTTGATTGTTTCTCTAGTGTCTGGATGCTTAACGCTGCCACTGGACATGAAGTAATATTGCTGGTTTTCTTTATCTTCTATGATAGTAGACTGAATATCTTTGGGTTTTGGATTGTTGGTCAGACAAAACAAGACCCTTTAAGCCAACATCTTGGGCACTGGAAACTTGCAATTTGCACACATTTTATAGATCAAGCTAGTACACCAACACTCGTATTTCCAAAAGGCATGCAGGGACAATGTATTTATTTGGATTTTGTTGATGCTTCATTTTCTGTGACTGAATTTGTTACCATTTTAAACCTTTGATTTACTGATTTTCTTTCTTCAAAGGACACTTTATTAATTCAGTTTAAAAAAAAAAATGCCATGAAAATAATATCTATTACTCGTGTGTTCACTTTAACGACTTGGGTAAATGAAATGATAATGTTGTCATGTCTTCAGCGCTTGAACAATCAGTTAATCGATTAGTCAATCAAGAGGAAAATTAGCCGACAACAATTGAGATGGTCAATTCAGCAAAAATTATAAAACATTATCTGGTTCCAGATTCTCAAACTCATCATTATAATAATAATGACACAATTATTTTTGTTTTGGTCAGGTTGCACTATTTTCCGATATATAGATTAAACAGTCGGCTCATTGAAAAAGAAAAATGAATGGTTTGGAGCCCTACAAGTCTTACTTTGATTTGTTGTACTCAAACTCAATGTGGAGACAATCCTCAATTCCAACTTCCATCTTAATGGAGGAGTTGAGTTCGGGGTAAGTGCTCAGCGTGTGCACCACGATGTCCATCTCTTTACTGATGTCATTTAGTCTTCTGATCACCGTGGCACGGAGAAAATATCTGAAAAAGGAACAAACCAGAGACTGAAAACACTGTTTCCATATTATCACATATACGCCATAAATCATATCCTGCACGGTAAATATAGGCAACATGTTGACGGTTAAACAGTGACACTCGCAGTCACTCATTTCAGCGCTTATAAAGCAGAGTGAATGATCAAACGTACCTTAGCTTGACGTTCTGGCCTGTGTAGGACTCATAAGGTTTTTCCACATGAGTGAACTCAAAGTCGAAGGTCTGCGACTGAGTTATTTCACCCGGTCTCGCAAGATCTTTCACCAGGGACACAAACTCATGATGGTTTCCTCTGTCGTAATACAGCTCTAGAAAAGAAAGAAGTTATCAACGAAAGCAAAATACACAGACAGACATACACTTTTAAAGAACATTTAAAAATACTGATGTTAATGATAACGTTTTGGACAGATATACACGGATAGACTTCAATTAAAACTGAGCATTTTGTCCATTATTTCTTATGTTTGCCATAATTCGGGCAGCTGTTATTTCCACTTATATTTGCATATATCGGTACTTTTGGTGCACTTTTAGTTATTAATAGAAAATGTATTGAACCAATCAACAGTGTTCTATTTCGTTGAGATATTGTGAGGAGAATGTTTTTCTCTTCGTCATGGCAACGGTCCAAGGATAATATTGATAACGTTGGAGATGGCCTTCAGTTTGTGCCTCTCATGTTTTACCATTACATTCCACACTCAGGGCTAAGCATACGATTTTCCTAAAAATATATATTTGTAAAACCCAGAAGGTTGTTTAAAAGAATCCTCAAAGACTAAAATAAGATAAGATGTTTAACCTGTTGTTGGTAGCCAGAAATAGAATATCTCTTCGCTTAGTTTGTTCTTTCCAATATGTTAACATTTTGCTGGTGTTTTACAAAAGGAGCAAGGAGTTACGTCACTTCTGGCACCCTAGATCAGCAAATACGGTTACATCTTCAAAAGCTGGTTAGTCTTCTTTATCGTGGAGCAAATATTTAATCATCCAGATGGTTGGAAGAGTCTTTAAAGAGTCTGGAAGTACCTTCAGAAAAGTGGAAATTGTTGTTGTCTTTTTCCCCCCAAGGACACTTTGTGTTTATCTTTTATATTCTATCCTAGATTTTATTTTTAGCTTGTTTTTATATTCTAATCTTTAATGTTTTTATAACTGTTTTAATTATGTCTTAATGTTCTTTTGCACTTTGTCGCAATGTTCTTGAATGTTTATGTCTAATTCAGAATAGTAGGATCTGCATTTGCATTTATTACAGAGGATGCATATCTTTGCAACTGATTGACTGAGTTAGTCTTTGCATATAAACTATTAATTAGAAATCGATTTGCAATGTATTTTTGCACTTTTGTCGCAATGTCCTTGAATGTGTATGTAAAGCACTTTGAATTGCCCTGTTGCTGAAATGTGCTCTACAAATAAAGCTACCTTGCCTAATATGGTGCATAACAAATAAAATGGGTATTAGCAGAGGCTAGACTGTGCTGCATGCATGTAATGTATGAAATCATTGGTGAACATATGTAAACATGTCAACAAGTCATGTGTATGTTTACCTACCTATTTGTCCAACAAACTCGATCTTGATGCCCTGGTGCTCCAGCCTCTTGCCTGGGTTCTTCAGAGTCACATTCACCTTCCCACTGACAGTCTCTCCATCATAGAACAGAAAGTATTTGTCTTTCTTTCCATCTTCAGTCTTGTGTTCAGCCTTCTTCCTCGTCTCAGCGTCATTCAGCACCACATCAATCTCTGCACTTTGTCCAAAACTAAAGAAACTCATCTTGTGTGTGTAAACTCTTATCTGGTAGCTTACTAACTAACCCAGAAACCCTGCTATAATGTTTGTAAAGTAACACGTTATAAGGCCTGCAGGTTGCACAACCTTAGTTCCCTTTCAGAGCACTAAACTTGCTATTAAACATGGAGCAATGTTAGATGTGTTAGAGATAACTCCACATTAGCTACATGTCCATACAGACGAAGAGAAATAGCAGCAACACGACGGCACAACCAACAATAATACGTCCATTAGCAAATGAGCTATTTATCCTTTTCTCTTCTCCAATAAACCTTTAATATCACCAGTAAATAGTCTGCTCCAGCCACTAACTCGTCTGCTCCGCTCTGGACACACTCCTCGCTGTGTGGATAGATATATTACATGTTTGTTTTCTCTGAGAAAAGACGGTGAATGTTGTCAAATGTTCAGGATGTACGCCACCTGCACTGGGTTGACTGCTTCCGGGTGGAGGTTTTCAAAATAAAACGGAAGTGTTTTTGTGAATGGAGCCCCAAACCGGATGTGAGCGCTTTTTTAAAAATATTCAAATACCTACATCAATATTTATATTATATTACTTTGTAGGTATTCTTTATTTGTAAGTAAGTAACTAGTACCATATTAAAAAAAAATAGTAAAAGTCCTGCATTCAAATTTTTACTCAAGTAAAAAAAGTATTAAAGGTCATCATTATCATGCTCATCTTCAGGTTCATACTTGTGTTTTGTGTTTCTACTAGATAGATATATAGATAGATAGATAGTAACTTTATTGATCCCGAGGGAAATTCAAGTTTCCAGCATCACAGCATTTTTCCATAGTGCAAAACATGTTAGTAAAAAGGCAGTAAAAAAGTTAGTAGTGCAAAGTACAAAAAAATATACGAGATATAAAATTACAAGTAGATGAAGAAAACTGTTAAAACTGAATATAGTGCAGGGTAACAGCCGTGATACATGACTATTAAAAAAGTGAATATAGTGCAGAAGAGACTGTTAAAAAAGAGTATAGTGCATTATTATCTGTCCTGCAGACCGTCCTCCAGAGTTGCAGAAATTCTGAAAACGGGCTGTGTGTATTTCCCTGTGGATTGAGTGTTTCGATACTTTCACAGTGTTTATATACCACAAGCCTGCTTTATAATAAAAAAAACATGAAAATCTCACTTTTTTATAAAATGGGACCTTTAACATTCAAATGTAATGTAAGTATCAAAAGTAAAAGGATTAAATATACAATAAAATGGCCCCCATCATTATGATATTATAATACTGGATTAAAATTACTGATGTTTCAATATGTGAGCAGCCTTATTGTTGTAGCTGGCTGAAGTGGAGCTGATTTGAACTTCTTTAGGCCTACAATTTTTGACTACTGGTGAAAACTAAGTACATTTACCCAAATAGGCAACTGTACTAAAGTATCATTTTTAGAAGGAAATTAAGGAAGAAGTGTTCAGGTCCTTTACTTAAGTAGAAGTAGCAGTAACACAATATAAAAGTAATCCATTACAAGTAAAAGTCATGCATTCAAATATTTTCTCCAGTAAAAAAGTATTTAGGCTAGTTATATGTACTTAAGTATCAAAAGTAAATTTATTCATTACTGTCCTTGACCAAAAAAAATCTTAGTCGAATAACACTTTCTCCACAAAGAATCACACAAAAGCCCCTAAATCTTGTGTAATCAGTAATTATAATATTGTTACTGATGTTTTAATATATAAGCAGCTTTATTGTTGTAGCTGGCAAAAGTGGAGCTGATTTTAACTTCTTTATATACTGTTGGGTAGGATAATTATAATAATGTGATATTTTAGGAGATCATCACAGGTTTTTTTTAAATCACATATTAATATATATAAAGTAATTAGTAACTATAACTGTCAAAATGTGGTATAGTGCAATAGTTCCCTCTGAAATGTAGTGGAGAAGTATAAAGAAGCATAAAATGGAAAGTACCACAAAATTGCACTTCAATACATTACTTTATGTCAATTTTCTTCTACTTTTATTTCTATTCTACTTAATTTCCACTCCACTCTATATTTCAGAGAGAAATATGGTCATTTTTACTCCACTTACATACAAAAATATGATCACTATAGTTTTACTTGTAATGGAGTATTTTTACATTATGATATTGCTATAGTATGTAAATATTTCTTCCACCACCGACACATTGTAATAATAAAATGCTGCAATTCCTGTGTAAATAAATGTTTAAATTGCCATATTTAGTTGAAACTACTTTATATTTGCACTAGCCTATCAAAAAAGTCGTATTTTGTCAAACAATTACCAGGTTAGCAATGGTATTATGTTCTCACACATATTTCTGTATGATTACTTTTTAGTCCTTTCTCAAAATCAACCTGACAATACACATGAAACATTTGAGTCTCCACAACGTTTACAGTTCAAACGTATTTAATAGTAACAAAATAACATGAACAGATAGCATTAATATCAAATGAACAGTGGACATTTTACAACAGTTCCTGAGTTGTTACACAAATCATTGACACTAATGTTTGAAATGACAGGCTCAACACTGCAGATACACACTGGACGGTAAATACTGTAAATTTATTTCCAACAAACAGTTTTATTGCAGTATTTACAATAAGGTAAGGAGTGCAATGTATGAAAATCAAAAGATCAAAAAATGTATGTATTTATGTACATTAAATACTGAGTCAAAACTGGACAATATGTCCAATACTCAAAAGATAATTAGTAAAGCACAGAAGGTCACTTATACACAGAAAACAGCACTCTAAAAATCATACTTCACCACCTTTTATAGTACATATTGACTTTGCAGCATAGTGGGATATATGGTACTCAAACTCAAGGGTTACTCTGTACTCGTACATACTGGTTATCATCTGTGAATATAAGAAAGGCTGATAAATTGTGCCTTATGAATCTGAGCTCATCAGCCTTTTACAGTCTGCTGCTTATTGCCTGTATAACTACAGTATATACAAAAACAAGTTTCAACTCTTCCCCATGTGGAACAAAACAAGAACATGTTTGTCTTATGAACATAATGTAAAGGAGTTTTGTAAAACAATTTCAGTGTATTCGGTAAAAAGTTTAAGAGTTATAAAAGAGGATTTGTCCAAAAACGGTGAAGGAATGTAGCTTCCAGCATCTTTTGCGATGACACTGTGGGCCAAATATCAAATTCTACAGCTTTGTAATGGTTTTATTGTATAATAAAATCATAGTTGCAAATAAACAAAATAAGGAGTAAAAAATGTTTTAAATGGAATTTATTACTAACAAAGAAAAAAATAAATGTTATCAGGTTATAAAAAACATGAAACAGTGCCATAAAAATGATATTAAAATTACTTTGGCAAGTTGGTTGATTTTGATTTCGATGTGCATCAGAGAATAATGTGCCATGTTGTTACACCTCAAACTTTACCATCTGGAGCATAATTGTAGCAAGTCAACCTCAACAGTTTTTGCTTTTGTCCCGGTTCCATCTTGTCCTTCATCCCAGCTGTCAAATGATGAATGAGGACTTGTGGCGAAAATGGCCCTGTGAAAATCAGGAATTATAAAATTAGCATGCAGAACTGATCCTTTAATAGTTTCATTTGTTCATAATAAGACATGCAAGAAAAGCTGCGTGTGCTCTGCAGATTGCGCGTACCTCATCTGCATCGCCATATTCAACACCTTCATTCTGTGCTGGCCAATTGTAGCTGAAATAAATACATGAAATATACATAATAAAATACAAAATCCTTGACATAGTGTAGAATTAAAGACAGAATAACATATTGCCTCTTTCCTACTTTGGAGTTTATACTCACTTGTTTTCATTGTGACCTTTTTTGTGGAAGCATCCACGTTTAAGGGAATGACAAATGGAAGCAGCCAAACAGAAGAAAACAGTCACCGCACCAAACGACTTGAGGAAAATCCCGAGGATGTCGACGTCATCTGTAACAGTGAAATCATCACTTGATTAATGTGTTTAGCTGATCAGCAAGCTATCAAGTAAAGATATTAAGGCTGTCAAAGTTAACACGATAATAATGCGTTAACGCAAATATTTTTTAACGCCACTAATTTCTTTAATGTATTAATGCAACTTGTAATTTTTTAGGTTGTATTGGGCTCAGTTATAAAGCTAGGGTGAAGATGAAGCTGAATAACTTAGGCTAAATTTTGGCGAGGAAAAACTGTCATGGCCATTTTCAAAGGGGTCCCTTGACCTCTGACCTCAAGATATGTGAATGTAAATGGGTTCTATGGGTACCCACAAATCTCCCCTTTACAGACATGCCCACTTTATGATAATCACATGCAGTTTTAGGCAAGTCATAGTCAAGTCAGCACACTGACACACTGACAGCTGTTGTTGCCCGTTGGGCTTGAGTTTGCCATGTTATGATTTGAGCATATTTTTTATGCTAAATGTAGTACCTGTGAGGGTTTCTGGACAATATGTGTCATTGTTTTGTGTTGTTAATTGATTTCCAATAATAAATATATACATACATTTGCATAAAGCAGCATATTTGTCCACTCTCATGTTGATGAGAGTATTAAATACTTGACAAATCTCCCTTTAAGGTACATTTTGAACAGATATAAAATGTGTGATTAATCGCGGTTGACTATGGACAATCATGCGATTAATCGCGATTAAATATTTTAATCGATTAACAGCCCTAAAAGATATCAAACATTGCTGCTGATACCTTGAGAACTTCATACCATTATGAAACAAAGTAGCACGATTACACAAGTAAGACAGCTTTATATAAGATAGAATAGTGCATCAGATGTTTAGACACTCACAGACTTCCATCATTTGTGAAGGACACTGTGCGTGTCCGGCGTCATTCTTCGCCTGGCAGTAGTAATCCCCGGCGTCCTCCTTCCTCACTCTTCGGAATTTCTGACAAGACAATTTTTAGAGAGTTTTCAGTGCAATGACAGACAGCTGCATTGTCAACAAAATGCTAAAGGACATTTGGCTGTCAACAAAAATTCTTATGACACTTTCTAAAGACTGACTGTCTTAAATTGTGTTGTAACATTCCATGATATGGAAATGTGTTTAGTAACATGGTTGTCTTTGAAGTAAATACATCACCTTGGCTTTGAATGCAACATCATCCATCTTTCATATGCCAGTTTTAAGTTAAGCTTCTTTACACACATGGATTAATCCTGCTATTAGTCATACGGTGGTTAAGCTTTTATTCAGATTAAGCTGTTCACATTTACATTACTGTAGATAAGCTGTAATTGGGTATCCTTGATGCTAGAGAGTTCTACGCACAAACAGAACTGTCAGTCAACTATTTCTTCCACATTTGACAGTTAGATTCTAACAAAGAGAAAAGAAATTGATTTCTAATAATCTAGTAATACCTTTAGTGATAGTTTTTTGCAGGCCATGAAAATAAACAAGCCATAACCTGTGTCTTTCTTACCAGGCCTCCGGTGTCGGGATTGATGCTGTAGGAGGAGTTGACCAACTTGGGGCTGTTTTTGGGGTCCTGAGGAAGCTCCTCGCTGTTGTGGAACCAGCTGTACTGAGAAGCAGGGAAGCCCTCGTTCTCCAGACATCGCAGCTCGGTCGATGTTCCAACTGTCACCGCCTCTGGCACGCTGCACCGTGGTATGACAGGTTTGACTGCACACAGACATAGACACACGTCAGTCTACTGCAACTATTGACTGTTTTTACATTTATCTTATCTAATTCATCACTTGATGCATAAATGTCCAAATATGTCAAATAATCATTACAAGTTAGCTGAGCCGTCTTCTGGCTATTGCTTTAGCTTTATTTAGCATAAAGAATGGAAACACTGGAAGTAAATAAGTAAAACTTTGGTAATGTAGCACTTTTCAAAACAAAGTGTGTCACAATAAAAGCATTAAATATCAAACAAAACAAAAAAAAAAAACAACAAAATAGAATTTACAAAACTGGAATAAGATCAACAAAAAAAGCAAAACAAATCAGTTAAAGAAACGAGGGAATATAAGTGAGTCGTGTGAAGTTAAAAAACAAAAACTTATATTGGATGATCTAATAGTGAGAGGTAAATTCTAAAAAATTACTTAAAAAATTCAACCTTTTAGGAGCAAAGACAGAATATGCTCGGCAATAGAGCTGGTTAGCCGACCTTAAGCAGACTTTAAGTTACTGTATGGACACAACAATTTAGAAATGTACTCAGGTTGTACTTAAGCCGAAGTTGTACTTTCCGCGTCCATGAGTTTCCGCGTGACGTAAATGTTGTCATCAGAGGGTGAACGCGTATAGGCACTGTGTGGACGTCTGCATACCGCCAATTTGTTGTGAGGTAATAACTACAATTTCATATTGAATTAAAACTCTACTAGAAACAGGGGAACATCTGTCCACCAACCTCACGGTGACAACAAGACTTGAGGAAGTCACTGCATCTGGCCTAAATATTCTGGCACATAACTCGTTGTAAAACAGCAAATTTATGTTTTCACTTTTGAGTTTTTGCATGTTTTAATGTAATGTAATGTCAGGCTAGCTGTTTTCACTGGTTGGCTGGTTTGAATCAGAGTGAAATTTATATTTATGGTTAATTTTCTATTTAGTCTGGTTTGGTTTCACGGTGCACAAATTCGAGCAGACCAAATAATAAAAAAAATAATTTGCTGAGGGTCGTGTACGAAAGAGCAAATTTATCTTTTTTGTCTCGGGAGCTGCCACTTCTATACAGGGAATCGCAGACTTTGATATATTGCAGTCCAAGTGTTTTCACTTTGACTAGGCACTGATCTACTGTGTGCAGGATTCCCTTCTCCTCCAGTTTATCTCCAATGACATAAACATCACTACTTTTGTGGACTTTATTTAGCATCTCCTGTATGTTCTCTTCGCCCCAGATGTCAAGCAAACATCGGACTTCTGCAGAAGTCCAGGTCAGTCCTCTCCCACTAATGTTATCCTGTCGTTTACCTGTGTCCATCTCAACAAATGCCTGCATGCCTTCACCTCTCGCAAGCGATCTCGGCCCGACTGTTTTGGTCCGCTCTAGAGTACGGTTACTGCGTTCGCAACCGCCCAAACAAACCGTACTAAACAGACTAAATGTTGGCTCGTAAAAGCGCCCTAAATCTTGGCAAGAAAGCAAACAATCTGTCAAACCATGCCTTTAATATAAATATAAAATTAGTATTCTGTTCATCTGTTAACCCACAGGAATATAAATGTAGATGTGCTGCAAGTCTTCAAACATGGACCAGTCAGTGATGTGGCACCGGCTCACCGTACCTCTTACTGCAAGACTAATCAGTATCTCATCAAAGTCCCTTTGATCGTCGATGGCGGCCACCTCGCAGCGGTACTCTGCAGTGTCTGAGCGAGTGGTGTTGAAGATCAGGATGTTGGCCGGCTCTCTGAGCTGAGCTCTGTGCTCCAAGTCCCCTTTTAAGAGAGGAAAAAAACACTTTACAATTGCTCATTCACATACACAGCGTGACTTCATAGCTCAGAAAAACAGAATTCAATGCCAAGTTCTTTCAAGGTAGCATTCATTCAGCTAAGCTTTGAGCCCTGAGACAGTACTTTGAAATGGTCTACTGCTTGATGGGGTTTTCAGAAAGAGAGAGTTTGCAAGCGGTTTACCTGATATCCTGTTTTGAAAGTACACATAGCTGGGAACACCGTTCTTAATCTTTTTCCATTCAATCCTCGGGTTGTTTGTCGAGATGGACTCTATTAAACAGGTCAGTTCGATGGCTGTGGGGGGAAACAGAATGCATCAGGAAAAGAAAAGCTACTTTAGCTAAATAGGTTAGAGTTATTTTCCAGCAACTTACGCTCAAACTCATTTGCCCACACAATCTTGTCCGTGGTTCGGAGGATTACCCCGAGTGATGATGGGATGTGACCTGTGAGAAAAAAAAAGAAAAAAAGGAAGACACTAAACACTGAGCAACCCTGATGGCAAGCGTTTTCATTAGCAGACATTATCAACTGGGCATGTTGCCTAATAAACAGCGGATTAGAGTGATAAATATAGAAGCTCTCAGAGAGCCTTGGGGATCTGACTTAGGGTAAACATTTCTTATTAATCACTTCACATTTCCCTTTAAGGAGATTAACACCTGGGGCCAAAGTGTGTTTCACATGCATTTTTAATGAATGTGTGTTCTGCACACTATGGGCTTTAGGAAAACACTGACTCCTGGGAAGAAATATTCTGACGGTTTTTGATTATAGTGGTTAATAGGATAATAATTTGGCCGGCGATCAAACATTGAACGATAGAGCAAGTTTTAAATGTTAAATTGCTGCAATATAAATGTTTGTTTTTATTGTTTTGGCTTTACTCTTGTGTGCACTGCATTTTAAATGAAACTCTGACTGAGGTTAAAGTGCTGACTTTCAGCTTTTCAGCTTTTTGTTTGACACACCCTGGAGAGCCAGCGTGGGAGAACGTTTATACACAGTCCCTCTAGTTTTAGGACAATGCAGCAAGACAACAATCATAAGAATACAAACAAGGCAACTAAGGAGTTACAATACGATGCGTATCATGATACAGGGATAACGATATATATCGTATATACATATAGTATATATATGTATATATATATATATTGCGATACTGTAAGCAATGCAATTATATTAGAAAAACTGTCATAGTATAAAGAATACACCAAAAATACATCTTTTTAGAATAGGTTTTCTAGTTTCATATGATGCCAGTTATGGAGGACAGAACCTGCTAAAATAAAAAATAAATGCAAAAATGTATTAATTAATTAAAATTTCATAAAATAAATACATAAATAAATAAAAGTGGAAATTAAACAGAAGAGTAAATAAATAAGGGAATTAATACAAAGGTAAAGACATAAAAATGCTAATTAAAACAGAAATGTCCATTTATGTCACATTTGATCAATTAATTCATGACAACATTTATTTTTAATATTATTTTTGCTAGTTTTAATGGCATATTTATTGATTGATTGATTGAATCATTTATTTATTTATTCATTTTTTTTTTTATTTTGGCAGATTCCGTCCTCCATAGACAGTACCTTCACTCTAGCTTTAAAACTGAGCCCGGTACAACCTCCGAAATAATGAATAGCGTTGGATTTTTAAGGGGTTAATTAAAAATCTATAAAGTGTTTTGGTGTTTTTCTGGTGACAATATTGCGATACTCGTGTATCGAAAGGACTTCATTTCAGTTCATGTGTTTTGTATTTTAGTTCAGTATAACTTTATATGCTGCACATACACAAGGGTATTCTTTAACTCTTATACTGAGAAGTAGAAAGAATAACTGTAGTACTGAAGTAAAAATAGAGGCAATGCTTTCAGACACAAAGTGGATGTGCTTGTCTGATTTCTGTCAAAAACAAATCTGACGTTAGAATATGAACATCTGCATCGCTAGTTCATGAGATCTCATAAACTAGTGTTTGGATGACAATGTGCCTCTGAGGAAAAGCTGCAATTGGTCAACAGTGTGTCACTCGTGAGAGCAGAGAGCCTAAAACATTATCGGGTTTATTTAAATTTTTCAGGTTTAGTGAAAGAGTTTCTTTGTGACACTAATTTACACTGAGGTTTACAGGATAAATAATTTATCAAAAATCCCTAAACAAAACAAGTCAGAAGCCCAAAAATAACTTGACTGTGGGAATGTGCTTAAATTTGAATCATATTTAATCAACCGTCTTGGTTTCCCCCGTGGCACAAACAACACATGAGATATATATACTTATTTGAAGTTCCTCGCTCGAGTGCACTCCTTTAAGCAATCCGTGCTATTTTGTAAATGTCAGATTGTAATGGCGAGGGGCATAAATCACAAGTTTGGTCAAACTCAATGCCAATTTAAGTGGAAAAACAGTGAGCACAGAGCGAGGGGTGTGCGACAACAAATTAAGAAAATGTGAAAATTACAATTTCAACTGTACACAATGGGTCTGATTTAAAACGCTTAGGATAAATAAGCATGTTTCCACCTTCCACTGGTCCCCTACACTCAACCTATTGTGTCTGTGCCACTTCCAAATGCAATAATTGCTGGGTACAGATGCGACTAACAGCACCCATGCTGAGTAATGAAGGCGTTATCGCTCCCAGTGGTAGCAATGTGTGAGGGGTTTCAAATGAAGGCTGAAATTAGAGAACAATAATGATCTGAGCGGGCCTTGAACACTGCAAGACATCCCCTCCTGTTTGCCCGAGGCACTGTGCACTATCTATTTATTCACAGCAGCCTTGTTGCCACACGAGTGACCCCAGATGTACAGTTAGCTAGCTAACGTATACAGCCGGAAAGTGATGAAAACGTGGGTCGTGCTGCCAAAGCATAAGCGCAGCTGCGGACACTGATGAGATCTGACTCCCAGGTCTCGGCTTCCGTCTCTGTTGCTGACTTTCCCACCCTGTACATCAAGACGCTATTTTTAGCCCAGCTGTGACTGGACATCCCGGGAGACACAACGGAGAGCCTGTCCAACAAACGCTCCCTCGGCATATGTGAGACAAAGTGCGGGCTGAATCTACAATAGAGGCAGAAGCTCCTGCAA
Source organism: Helicolenus hilgendorfi (assembly GCA_916700815.1). Taxonomy (NCBI): domain Eukaryota; kingdom Metazoa; phylum Chordata; class Actinopteri; order Perciformes; family Sebastidae; genus Helicolenus; species Helicolenus hilgendorfi. The sequence goes on along the minus strand of CAKALG010032648.1, from coordinate 6,216 downwards.
GTTTACACGGACAAAAAAAGAGGGACAAACATAAAAACTGCAGCGCTTTCAAATACTAGACGTTTGACAGAATCTCTGAACAAGTATTACATTACAAAAAAACAACAAACTCTCATCATTTCATGTATTACAACATAGCAGTGTGTAATATGTTATTCTAAGTTTACAGGGAATTATATTCAATAATTTATTAAGTCTTGCTCAAGCACTCTGTAACACTGATAAAAGCTCCTTGGGGGCGACCTTTGTTGCATGTCATCCTCCTCCCTTCTCTCTTTTGCCAAACATTTCAAAAAAAGAAACTAGAAAATGTTCCATAAATACAGTTTTCTGTCCTTATTAATCACATTAATTAATAACTGATACTGAGAAGTTGGAGTATGGTGCATGCACACACTAGAGTAACCAAAATCATCATCAAAACCAGGCACAGTTTTGACATGATTCTTATTTTTAAAAAAGTAGGCCGTGGGAAAGTATAACCACAGCCAATTAACATGACAATGTGTACCTAATTGCTAATACGGGTTTAGAATAAAAGCATTCCCTCAACAATGGCTGGTCCCCCGGTGACACAATGTAGGCTGAAGAGAAGACAATATTTTTGCATTGCGAAAATAATCTCAGCGTTTGCCGGAAAGCAAAGACAGGCTCATTTTTAATCCCTGTGTTTTTGTAATGCATAGACAAAGCAGGTCTATAGTCTGTTCTGAGAGAAATAGCCACAATTTGCAATCCTCTTATGCACGAAATATGAAAACAACTACCCATCCCCATCCCTGAAACAAACAAACAAAAAAAAGTTGAACCAGTTTATCTATAAAAAGCCTTTTTCCCAGACATTCCAGTGCAGCAAATATGCTCAAGGCAGATTTAGCTGCAAGCAGCACAGAGTGGTGTATATGGACCAAGGACCACAGGGATTCACAGCATACTGGAGTGTCTGTGTAATCACAGCTAATCACTCCAGTGGATCAGTATGAGATGTGTCATGTTGTCATATGGACTTGAGGGAAATGTAAGGAAGGGACATGAGAACTGTGTTTTGTTTTCTAAAGACGCGTAGGCGACACGAATGACACAAGAAAAAGTCCCTCCAGCGCAGGATTCCAGAGCGGATAAACACTGTCTGAGATGAACAAAGTTTCCAACATACCAAATATGTCCGGCTGACTTTCAGGGAAATATGCCATCCAGAACGCGTAGTCTAGAGTTTGAATATTTCACTCAGTTTGAACAAGAACGATTACGGTAGTCAATTAATTGGTTAATCAACTCAGTAAGTTTGATAACCGATTAATTGTTTTAAGGATTTCTAAAACAAAAACACAATTCTCTGATTTCAGTTTCTCAAATTTACAGATTTATGCTTATCTTGTATGACTGTAAACTGAATATCTTTGGCTTATTGGTCGAATAAAACAGGCTATCGTGATACATTCCTTGCTGTGTGGGAAACTAAAACAGGTATTTTCCCTATTTTTTGACATTTTATAGACAGAATGATTAATCTGTCTATCAAGAAAATAATCAACCCTGGTGTAAACATAGTATAACTTCAATTAAGAGCAGGAACAAGCCGATGAAGTATATACGTATGTAATAGCCTACTTCCCGTGTGCAATAAGGCTGCCCCCTCTTAGTTGTTTTGGTCCTAGTCTACTAAGATTTCTTTAGTTGTTTAGTCATTTTTTATGTTTTTTCATGCTGAATGGCTGATTTCCATGGGTATGAGCACATCTCTGGTAAGTTTTAAAGTGCTGCTTTTGTGTGATTCTTTGTGGAGAAACTCAGTTTTACAGATCTGTCGATTAAATTAGCTAACGGATTTGTCGACAAATTCGAACGAGTGCCAGTCAACTAAGAATTTCTTTGGTCGAGGACAGACCTGTAGTATAGAATAACATGATTTTTTCAACCTTAAAGTACAGAACCAATTTTTAGGAAACTGGCTGTTAAGGGATTAAGATAATCTTCACGCAAAAAACATTAATTTTGTCTTATAAAATAGTTTAAATTTATGCACCAATGCGTGCAAGTTATACGAATCACGGATTAAACATTTAAACTGATTAATATTCATTATCTAAACCTAAAGGCAGTCTAAAACTTGAGGGCAGAATCTCAGACTATTCACATTAATCTAAATTGGAATAATTTCTGCTGCTACGATGGTAGCGAGCTCCATTTACACACCGAGATTCACAACCAAAACACACTGTCAAGAACCAAATAAATGAAGCTTTGCCTTGTCAGTCGCTTAGTCATTTTGATTCACACTTGCAGGGGAGCTGCAGGTCGAAAGTTCAACGCTTACTGATGCAATCTACCATTTGGAAATAACCCTCTACGCTGCCAATTTTCACCCAGCAGCAGCAGCAGGGTGACCTCACACCGGGAGGTGGATACAACATATCACCCAGCATCATGCAGCCACATTGATCAGCCCCAAAGCTCCAGCTGTTGTTGTTGTTGGGCAGGGATGATGTCATAATGATGAGGCATGTCATCTCCAACATACCATGTCTGACTCTTCATTTTCAGCACACTAATAATAAAACCCTTCATCAATCAGCAGCATGTGATCACTAATAAGGTCAATACACACACACACTCTTGGATTCAACAGAGATGGCGTTTGAACAATGGATGGTATGAACTCACACATGCATGGATCTGTGATTATGCTGCATGCACAATACATGAATATCTTCATTCCCTGATGGAGCTCTACCAGCAGCGCTGCATTGGCAGGGCTTCCTCCATCATCAAGTACCCTCAACACCACCTTCTCACGGCCTGTTCTCCCTCTTGCCGTCTGGGAAGAGGTACAAGAGCATCTGCTGCAGGTCCAGCAGGATGCTGAACAGCTTCTTCCCACAAGCGGTTAGGCTTGTAAACGGACTGTGTCGCCTCCCCACACACACACACACACACTCATATCCAACCCCCCAGCATCAACACAGAAACTGTTTTTAAAGCAAGTCACATGTCAAAGACAATTTTTGGAGCAGTAATGCAAACAGCACTTTACTATGGACATCAATGCACTTTTCTCTGCTGCTAAACACGACTGCAAATTGGGTGTATGACTGCAAATTGTATGAAACTGTGTCTGAAACGTTTACTTATTTTATTCTTTTATTGTTATTTTTAGGGTATGTTAATATTTTTTTTTTCAATATTATATTTATTGTTTTTGTTCATTTTAAAACATCAGAACAAACATTCACAAACGTCCCCAATAATAACATTTTCGGTACAAGGAAACTTAATAAACCTAATATTGATATAAAATAAGCCAGTATAGATACAGGAAAAACATATTATATAAAAAAAATAGATATGTAAGTAAAAAGAATATACACAAGTAAAAGAAACTACATTTAAAACAATAAAATAAAATAAAATAAAATCTATAGGTATGTTAATTGTAATACTTATTTATTATATCCTTTTTAATGCACTGACGGGGAGCGGGGAGAAACTATATTTCGTTTTCTTCTGTGTATGCAAATACTCAGTGAAATGACAATAAAGTGAATCTTGAATCTTGATAAATAGATGCATGTTATTTGAGATGTAATTTCTGGTGCCCTCTGTCTATCTCAGGGTTGACACGACAGGTCCTCCTTATGTTATACCATGTGGTTGTTTTTCACCCAAAGTAACGTTTTGCTTTGTTTTTTATGCTGGAAATGTCCCCAGAATTACTCTCCAGTGACAAATAAATACACGACATAATATGGAGGGTTGGTTAAATGCTTGTACAACAAAGAAACAACATATGCTAACATATGCTTGTTAGCAACGTAAAGGATGCTCTCACAACTACGTCATTGTTCAGGTTGGACTCGCACAACAGCAACATAAGGTTATAACGTTAAAGGAAACACAATAAAACCACCCAAATAAAAAAACACACTCTCGACAAATTCACAATCTGTTTTGTGTCAAGCTACCGTCTGTGTGTGGTGTAATGTTAGCATTGACAGCTCCGTTATACAGCTGTGATTTAAGCCGCACCTCGTTAAAGCGCAGCGACGTTTCATATTAACGGCATTGTGTTGGGTAAAAAAGGAAGAATAACTTACCTAAGCTGGTGTACAGAACAAAACACGCTACGAGCCGCTGAATCGCCATCTTGCAGCGTCTGGTTTCTCGGTTACAGCAGCAACACACTCAGCAGCACCTCTCTGAGAGGTATGAGAGGATGATGCGGAGCGGAGAGCAGAGAGAGGACCGTGTAGACTGCTGCTGGATGTTGCCATTCACGAGTTTCCATAGCTACAAGCGGCGAAGAGGGATTGAGCCCTCAGTGATGACTGACAGGCGAGAGGAGGTGCCAAATATGTCTATGCAAATATGTATACTCCTCCTTTTCTAATTATTTATTGTTATTAAATATGTATAAAAAGAAAATCATGCAAGTAAAAAAAATATATACATAAAATAGGGAGAAATTTACAAGCTACTCAGCAGTTTATAAATGCATTAAAATTAGCTCCACTTTTAAACTGATGTACATATTAATGCATCAATATTACAATTCAATAATATAATATATATTATTCTGAATCCACAAAGTAACTAAAGTTATCAAGTAGGCTAAATATAGTGCAGTAAAAAGTACAACATTTCCCTCAGAAATGTAGTGGAGTAGAAGCATGAAGTAGCATAGTCCAAAAACTCAAGTAATGTACCTTAGAAGTATTCTTGAGTACAGTACTTGAGTAAATGTACTAAGTTACACTCCACCACTGGGTACTTTTTCTTAAGTAGCCTATATATAAATATATTTTACAATTACTGTCTACCACAGATATTATTTACAAATTATTTATTGTCATATGCACAACTCTTAAAATGAAAATCTCAGGCTCCCTTCAAGTAGTGCTCATTAAATATGTATAAAAAGAAAATCATGCAAGTAAAAAATACATGAGAGCCTAGTGTAAAGTTAAAATGCAGAAAACAATACAGTAAAATACTATCTCTGGTAGACAATAATTGTAAAATATATTTATAAACTCGGAAAAAAAAGTTTGGAAATCTGTGTTTGGTCGATCATTTCTCTGTTGTTAAAATGCTAATTGGCATTGTATTTTTCATCGTTGGAAAGCCTGTTTATTTACCTTCACAATGATGTCAAACTTGTAAGGATCATGCATTTGTGGGATGAGCAGCACAGCTGATTATGTGGGTAGCACCCAAGAAAAATTTGCCAAATGCTCTGCCAATGGTAAACAGCGTATTCTCCTGTTGGTATTGACTCTTGTTTTGAGTTGTTTGGTGGATTGGATGATTGAACTCTCTATCAGTAACAAGGAAAAAACAAGACATATTGGCTATTTTACACTTTAATCATTTAATACACCGTCAGGAGCCTCCTGACAGCCTCCTGGTAATTGTTCTTGGGCGCTACACACATAATCAGCTGTGCTGCTCATCCCACAAATGCATAATCCTTACAAATTGGACATCATTGTGAAGGTAGATAAAAAGGCTAGTGGGTTAACTATATTGTAATTCTAATACTTCTGTATTTTTACTTAAGTTAAATTTTTAATGCAGTTCATTTGTATTTCTACACTGGTATTGCTACTTTTACTTAAGTAAAAGATCTGAATTTTTACTCCATTATATTTATTTGACAACTTTAGTTACTTGTTATTTACTCGTTACTTTATTGACTAATTGTTTCAGCTGTAGCTTTCAGTAGCTACTACAGTGTTTGCCTGGCTTGGTTTACTTTCCTCCACAATCAGGTTTAACAAAAGTCCACTAGAGGGCAGGAGAGACCAGATCAGAGTGCTGCTTAATGACAAAAAAATACTCTATCAGTGCAAACACACACTGTAACTGGTCCTCTGAATACTAGTTAATTATAGAGACACAAAGCAGGTGGGTATAACACCAATCTTGACATTCAAAGGAGGCATCCAGATAGTTATAAGTTATTACACAGAAAAAATAATGGTTCTTCAAAAGGTTTTGTGGTTCTACAAATAACCATTATCAATTAAAGAACCTCTTTATAGGCTAGTGGTTGGTTCTTCAGGTAGCCTACTTCATATAATTCTTGAAAGTATTACAGGTTCTAGACACAATAAAACCAAATAAAAATATGATATCTGTTGGCCTCCATTCTATTTTATAATGCTTTATTTAATAGAGGAAAATGTATTGATTTAATTTAAATAAAACAATATATTT
>CAKALG010032640.1:0-12288 GCA_916700815.1 Helicolenus hilgendorfi | reverse complement strand
GCGGCGGCCCGGGTTCAAATCCGGCCTGTGGCCATTTCCGCATCCACTCTATCTCTCTCTCCCCCCTTTCCAAGACTCTATCCACTGTCAATAAAATGGTAAAAATGCCCCAAAAAAAAGAAAAAAGAAAAAAATTTAAATTGTGGAGCTCAGACAACATTTTGGCCAGGATGGAGACACTGGGTGAAAGACTGATGGGAACGAATGCTCCTGAGGGAGTTATAAGCGAAGCAAAATGCTTGTTGATGCACGGGGAGTGCTTCCCAACCAAATGTACCAACAACCCAGACATACCACTCCTGGGAAATGAACCCAAGTGTTTTTGTTCCTACGCCTTTCCTCTATAAATTTAAGTGAAGTGAGGGTGACAAATATAAACGCTACCTTGTCTTTCAGGTCCTTTTCCTCCAGGTTCTGCACATACGTGATCATCTTATGGATGACTGGATCAAGCATGGGCTGGAAAAAACAATATGAAACTTGTTGATCACTGCAGCAGCAAAACAGTAAGAGGATACAGCGAATAAAAATAGAAAATCTGAACGGTGTACAAGGGTCATGTAAACAAACACTGAACTGAGTTTTAACACTGAAACAAGGTTAGACAGAAAACAAACTAATGTGATGTGAATTACAACATAGATGCAGATGAGACGGCTCACCTGGACGAGGCTGGAGTTCAGGTATTCTGCACCGACTCCAAGAGGCTGGACCAGAGCTGACACACACTGTGTAGGCGGAGGGGAAGAGACAGAATAACTCAGGAATGACACAAACCAAACAGGAAATCAACTTATCAATACCAGTGTAAGTATGACTAATACGAATTGCTCAATCCATTTCTCGTATATTTGTAGGAGTGTCAACATAATCGGTCTTGCATGAGAATGAGATGTATCTATGGTTTTCACTTTAGATGGCTTATTAAAGGTCAAAGGTCCCCTTTGAAAATGGCCATGCCAGTCTCTCCTCGCCAAAATCTATCCCAACTTAGGAGCGTTATTTAACCTCCTTCACGACGAACTAGTATGACATGGTTGGTACCGATGGATTCCTTTCTTCTCTCTAGCGCTACTGAACCTGCTGAAAGACAGTAAAGTCGGTCAGGATCGCGGGTCTCACAGGGTTAAAGAAGACCTACACAGCAACACTCTACCGCTCCTCTCAAATTAAAGGCCAGAGGTCACATTGTGTTTAAACTGATACTGTGTTTCACTGGTGCATGTGTGCATGTGAGTGAGCGTAAACAGATGTGTGAGTGAGTTTCCGATACCGGAGCCCAGCTGTCATTTGTCATTCAGTGTTAAATCACAGGAGCTTAATGAATGGTTCCCGTGTTCCTGTCTCTTTTTTTTCTGGCTATCTTCCATCCCTGCTCTCTCTGGGCCGCACCCCCACCTTCCTCCGCTATTCACTCAGTGAATTCCCCCCCCCCTGTGCACTTGACTTCCTGCTCAAAGCAGACAAATGAATGACTCAGCCCTGGGAGTAAGAAAGAGGAGGGAGCGCTCGTCCCATTATCTTTTCTGCTTTCGCTTTCTCTTTATGCTCGTAGTATGTTAGGTATTTGACAGCTTACACACTCTGCTGAGCTCCCACTGCCACTGAAGAGTGGTCTGCTCCTAAGTATTCACCTTATTAATATGCTCAGAGGGAGTGTGTGTGTGTGTGTGTGTGTGTGTGTGTGTGTGTGTGTGTACGAGTGTGTGAATCAATGGCTATGCGCTGCTGTGATTTCCGGCCAGGTTCCCTGAGGGAAGCATCAGTACAAGGATGCCTCAGAAAAACGTAACACAACAGAGCATTTCAACCATCGCACAGCGGGAGGATGAGAGAGAGTGTGTAAGTGAGTATTAGTGGAAAGAGAGAGACATTCAGTACCCTGCAGCTGAGAGCGGTGGGGGGAAACATGGTGACCTTTTGCCTGCATAGGCCGTCTCTAAGTCTACAGTGACTCTCTCCTGGGGCTGGGATGATACACCTATCTCCCCATACAATACTATCATGATACTTGGGTGCCGATTCGATATGTATGATTAAAATTAAAACTTTTTTAAAAACTAGACCGTGGGAAAAAGTTGAATCATACACTTCAAGGGACTTCTATGTTGGAAAATATCTAAATTAATACAATAAAAATGTTTGATTTTCAGCATGTATGTACTTAGAGATGTCCTGAAATCAAATATATCAGTCATTGTCAGGAATTAGTTATTACATTTTTTCCAGCAACCCAAAAATCAAAGAATAAAGACATTTACCTCACAAATTAGTGGTATTTTCTTTTTAATTTATAAAAAGGGACATGTAATGTTTTATACTTCTGGTGAATATAATCCAATCGAGCTTATTTCCATATATGTATTTTGTGTATACAGTTCCCTTTGTTAACAACTTATTTTGAAAACCAGACGTAGTCACACGTGTCTACTTCCTCTAACTTCTCTAAGTCCGTCTCTAGCTCTCCCGTCAGCTTCGTTCTCTTTATCCATCCATGGTCAGCTCCATCGGGGCCGTTTGAATGCAGAGAATATAAATGTCAGTATATGGGTGCTCTACAGTTGTAGCGTCGGCCCATTTGACCACGGAGAGGAGAGTGACACATTACCGTGATACGATAACGTTTCCTGTCCATGTCAGAGTTAGCATGCAGCTTTAGCCGTGATGTCTAGCTCTGCTTTTCCTGCAATGTGTGAAACCCAAAGTGTTTCCATACTTTGCTGGATGTGTAGTGTTTACCACGCTGGATTTAAAATGTGAGGGAGCAGCTTGTATCCACACAGACCCTCCGACGTTTTCTACTTTTGGCTCACTGCGATTTGTTTTGGTTCAACGCATATGGAACGGATATGACGTCACGTTACTCAGACTACAACAATAAAAGCGGTAACTTCCTTCTACCTCTGCATGGACTACAAATTAAGCAAATATATAGATTCTGGCATTAAAAAAAATATTTCAAAATCTTAGAAAAAACTAAATTGCGACACATGGGTGACTCGATTTTTTTCTTCATCCACCACCAGGGTAGGAACTATCTCATTACTCTTAAGATACGTCAGACCATTTGTGAGAAAGGCAAAAAAGATCAAAGTTACTCTTACAGCAATCTCAATTTCATCTGTGTTGAGCTTCGTCTGGATGGCAGTGAATCCACCCAACTCTCCAAACTAGACAAAAAAAGAAGAAAAGGAAAGGAGAAACATGAGGCAGGACTGATACAACTATGTTATATGTATATAGAGACTGGTTGACTGCTCATTACTCACTCGATTCACCAAATCAACCAGCCAACCATGAGGCTCCTGGAAGAGATAAATATGTTTTCAGTGGATTTATTCAGCAATGACACTGCAAATTATCGTGAGAAAAACACACAAGTTATCTGACAGCTGCTGTGTGTCAGTCACACATGTCGAGCTGAGGCCCTTGTGGCTCAATTACACAGCGCCAGGGATGAAGAACTTGTTTGTCTGCTCTTTGACATGACTACGAACAGTAAACAAAGGCTAAATAAGGAAGTGTGTATATTAGTACTAGCACAGCTTTACTTACTTACAAGTGCATCTGGATAAACTGGCACACATACAAGACTTAAGAGTCCAGACACACAGTAAGAGCTGCCTCTTACTTTTTGATAGGTGTTGCTCGGAGAGACAGCAAACATGTTGGCCTCTTCTCCAAAAACCTCAGCCCAGTTCCTCTGACAGGCCTTCATCCGGTTCTTAAAATGGTACTCGTTATCAGGGTTGAAGGCCTGGACACAACAGCGAAGACACAGAACATGAATACATATTTATGATACATTTTTCAGCCACGTAATGTCACATGATGCCTGTTTTCCAAGGGGACAGACAATAGTGGTCCAATACCTTTCACAAATTGCTCACAATTACTCACAGTGGCAGATTCAATTTTAAACATTAGGTCACTAAAAGATCAGTCTTAGTATTGGAAACAAAGTCATTTGCTGATTCAGGGCACGAGAAGTACTGAGGAGCTTTATTTTTCACCGACCATACTGAGTAAGATTAAAGACACACCAATTTCTTTTTAAGAACTATAATTGGAAGCATACGCAAACATTTTTGTAACTTTTCTTTCATGAAAAACTTGAAATTCAACTGTGTATTCATAATTAGACATTGTTTGACTATTAAATAACTTACACTTTCTCAAAAACCTGCACCAAGTTACAGGACCTTCTCTCACTGTCACTCAAACAAAACTAAACGTTTTTAAGTTCCTCCGCAGCTTATTTTGGACTTGCAGATGTTACAAATTGTGGTTGTGATAATGTGTGCCACAGCTGCCACTGTGTGCGCGACATACATGGCATGTGCGGCTGTGACATTAAAACCATCATGTGGCACATTGTGTGTAAATTTGACCTGCAAAAAATGTTATATATGAGATTGATCGGCCGGTCACCGGTCATGGCCGATCAGCTAATAACCGGCCGGTTTCGACCTGTGGTCGATCGATCGGTGTATCTCTGAGTAACATAGTTTATTGGTACTAAGAATGCACATTTAAAGGAGCAGTGTGTAGGATCTGGTGGTATCTAGCGGTGGGGTTGAGATTGCAAGCAACTGAAGCCTCTCCCGTGTGCCAAGCATGTTGGAGAGCTAGAGAGAGCGGCAGCGGGAGCAAGTAACGTTACTGACTCCGGCCCAAGACCTTCCGGGCTACTGTAGAAACATGGCGGACTCCGTGAAGAGGACCTGCTCGCTATGTAGATATAAACGGCTCATTCTAAGCTAACGAAAACGCAACAAATCTTATTATGAGGTGATTATACATTAAAGAAAACATACTTATTAATATTATATTCCATTTCTGTCCATAGATCCACCTAACTGTTACACACTGGTCCTTTAAAGCAAATTATTTAATTGACCATCTGCCATATAATAATAATTGATTGATCAGTTAAATCAAAATTAGTCAGTAAATTGTTTTCCAGATTATTTTCAAGGTGAATTTATTTACATCAAAGTTAAAAATATATATTTATATTTAAAGAAATAATACAAAAAGTAGACAGTAGAAAGGTATTAAAAGACAAATATTTAAGAGAGACAGAGAGCGTGAGAAAACACACCATAGTCAGGACTCCCATCAGGTTTACAGGTACGGGGTCCTGCTTGACCCTCTCTGCAACCAGCTCCACCAGCAACATGAGCATGTTGTAGATCCCCTCGTGGATCTCAGTGCCCCATTTGTGTACGGCACTGCTGGTCAGCAACTGGTAACGGCGGACAAGAAAGTCAGGAAAATGTAAGTAAACTAATCAAGTACTACACACAGTCACTTAGATCTCTGGTGTCTTTGCTGCTCACCTTTTTAAAGGCCTCCGGCATGCACCGATCGATGAACCGCTTACAGTTCTCATCAGCGTCAGCAAGACCTGGCAGAGAGGGAGAATCACATTTTCACATCCAAACATGGAAAAAAAAATATTGCTGTGACGAAGGAGATGCAGATTGAGCCGTGTAACACAAGTGTCCAAAATAACAACATGTGAAAAACAACCCCAACGGTCCAAATTAAACCAACACCGCCCACACAGTAACACAGATGGAGAGCATTTAGTTTAATGCAGATCTTGAAAAAACAATTTTCATCCCTCACAATCGTGCTCTTTCTTACCGTGCCGGGCGAGGCAGGTGGACGCGATAAGACACTTGCCCAGGGACTCCTCTCTCTTGTAAGGTATGGACCAGTGGTCGGTAAAGACTCGACTCTCCAGCTCGTACAGGTTGGTGGTGGGAAACTCCATGCTGCCCCCCGAGCAGTTCCCATTCTCATCATTGCTCCTCTGTAAACACACATGTATGACATGATTACAACCTAATGCAATGGGTGACTTTGTTTAACTCACACAGCTACTGTAGTCCCTGCGTCAAGCATTGTTTTAGGACACTGCAGCTGTCCTCTGTGCAAGGCGAGGTTAATCCAAACGGCCTCTGGCAATGATAAAGTCAGACAGGATGATGCTTGATTTTTTTCCTCCCTCTGGGAGAAGAGCGATGGCATTCATTTAGAAAGTGTGTCCTCTCTCGTCAACGATCTGCCCTTCAATCCCTGCATCGTTTTGTCCCTCCATTTCCTCCCAAAAAAGCATTCAAAACAAATCAAGACAAGTGCTTGTTTTCAAGTGTTTCACAGAGCGTTAAATTCAAAAAGACTGTGATCGCTAAAGTCAAATGTAATGTACCCCCTGTCACATATGACACCGTCTTATTAGCAGTATGATGCTCTCTACTATGACATATTTACCTCTTACACCTTCTGCATGTATGGTTCAAAATGCTAAGCTCAGGCTCAGCTCACTGTTGCTGTATGAGAGAACGCAACATGGCCAGTAGCAGTAAAGTCTATGAGTCCATGTGGGGAAAGAAGACAAAGGATTATTGAATTATTTACATCATAAAGTTGTTTATATATTCATGAAGTCATCTGAATATTCATGAATAAATTGCAGAACTCCCTCCTCTGAAATAGTGCTGCTACCCGGTGGAACATTTCAGAACACGTGCAACAGTAAACCGCACGTCGTATTTGAAATAAACTAATGATTTGAACTATGGCTACTATGGGGACTGACATGGGCTCATTGGATCCATAAGAGTCTCAGCTTCCCACTAAAAAACCTAAGGAATCTATTGGTACCAACCATGTCATACTAGCTTGTTGCAAAGGAGGCTAAATAACACTCCAAACTTGCACTACATTTTGGCGAGGAAAGACTGACATGGCCATTTTCAAAGGGGTCCCTTGACCTCTGACTTCCAGATATGTGAATGGGTTCTATGGGTACCCACGAGTCTCCCCTTTACAGACATGCCCACTTTATGATAATCACATGCAGTTTGGGGCAAGTCATAGTCAAGTCAGCACACTGACACACTAACAGCTGTTGTTGCCTGTTGGGCTGCAGTTTGCCATGTTATGATTTGAGCATATTGTTTATGCTAAATGCAGTACCTGTGAGGGTTTCTGGACAACATTTGTTATTGTTTTGTGATGTTAAAAACAAATTTATACTGCATTCAAAAAGCTGCATGATTTTTGCCCCAAACTGCATGGGATTATGATTACGTTAGGGGAGACTCGTAGGTACACATAGAATCCATTTTCATTCACATATCTTGAGGTCAGAGGTCAAGGGACCCCTTTGAAAATGGCCATGCCAGTTTTTACTCGGCAAAATGTAGCCTAACTTTAGACTTCCCTAGCTCTAAAACTGAGCCTCTGAAAGACAGTAAAGTCAGTCTGGATCTCCGGCGATCCCGCGGGTCTCAGAGGGTTAAGCGTGGAGGCTTGACCTGCAGTCTTGTATCATAAAGCGCTGAAACTATGACAGCTTTCACTACATCATAAATGATTAAACCTATTACAACCCATTTGTCCATTTTGCCTGTAAGCACTGCAGAGCAGTACAAATATTAATACAGCCAAGTATGGTTAGGTCAAGTCTTCTTTTTCATTTTGAATACATCTCCACATATTAGCATACATCATGGTCAATGTGTTCAGTGCTTGTTTTACTGCGCTGCAAAGTGATAAATAAGCTAAAGTGATGGATGAGTTAAAAGAAGAAGAGGAGAGAGGGAAGGAGAGGAGGAAGCAACAGAGAAGCATCATATTTCATCTCTTCCCTTTCTAGGAAAATTAGAAATGACAGATAGATGGATGAGAGGAAGGAAAGACTAACCTGACACCAGCATTAGAAAACACTAGGTTCAAAAGTAACCGCTGCTGGCAGGATTTCCAAATCAGAACTCACTGACAATTTAACTTGACTATAAAAACTGGTTCCTTTTATTTAAAGAAGAACGACAGCATAGAGAAGAGAAGAAACGTACCATCTTCGTAAATGATATACAGGACGTCTCGCAAATTATCACCAAACAGGAGACCAAACGTGCATACAAACATGCAAATAAGCTGTTCAGTGTTTACAGACCTAAAGCCTTCAGGGGGAAAGGTTCATGTCTCAAAGGTACACAGTACATGTGTGGTTGTGCAGGATGAAGAGGTAACTCCGCTCTGTTACTATGCACCCTGCAACTCTCCTGGGACCTCCTGCAAAATCTGCAATGTGTTTGTGTGTGTGTGTTAGAGACTGCGGGGCTATATTTAGGAGCATAACATGGGGCCATAGGGCTATGACATGCCTCTTAAGCACAAATACAGCAAACAGGAAGTGGAGAAAGGAAATTAAGCGCTTTCATCCTTGTAGCTTGTTCCCTATATAATAACACATGGGAGTGAACACTTGTTAATTTCTCCATCTCACGACAAATACGATATCTGTAAATGTTTCAATAATACAATAATGGTTCAAACATGGATAAATCATTCATTAGACAAGCTGGATTAGATGGGAAAATAGGTTCAAATTAGACTTCTTTGGCATGTGGACATAAGGAGAATTATTTTGGCAGCTCTTAATGAACTCAGAGAGTGAGTCACTTTGGGCTGAGTTAGTTTGTAATAACACCATTATTGGCATATTTACAAAAATAGGCTCATTATCTAGAGGAGTGATTCTCAAAGTGGGGTCTTTGGCACTTGTGTCGGAGGGTGCGCGAAATAATTTGCAATAAATTATAAAATTGTGCTGCATCATTAAAAAGATGGGGACCATTTGCGCCAATAAAACAAGCATATTATGTCCATTACTCCCACCCATGTTAGCTTTGGGCTAATAGAAACTCTGATATGATTGTGACACACAGCAATAAATTCATTATTTTAAAGTTGAAGCACTTACTGAAAGCCAGCTTTAGATTGGTACGTTTAAATATCTGGATTTATTACGACTAAGTCTTGCTACTGTTCATTTTCTGAAGGCTTTTAAGATCAATTACTTGAAATATATATGTTATAAATGCTGTCAAGTTGAGTCTAAATGCAATTTGAATAAAATTACCCTCCGTTTAAAAAGGCATATAAGTGGTATTAACATTCAATAACGTTGCAAATTTCCCAGCTGTGGGACTAATAAAGGATTACGTAATTTTACCGTATCTTTGCACCTAAGAGTACAAATGGCAGAAAAAATATGTTTAATCGGTGTTACGATTAAGAGGGGGTCCTTGGACAAAATTTCTCGTCTGGAAGGGGTCCCTGGCCCAAAAAAGTTCTATAATAACCTGCAAGTGTATGCTATTTTCTGCATACTGTAAATGCCAACAGTTGTTTACTATAACAGCCTGCATCAAAGTGTGGAGAAAGAAAGATGGCCAACAGGTATTGTGGCCAGAGTAGCTTACAGTGATACCCAATTTTTATGTCATTCCAAGACGGTTTAGGGTCCCCGGCATGCAGAAATATTCACCATTTAAGAATAGGCTAAAATAACATATTTGTACTGTATGCAAAAAAACTGCACGTGATTATCACAAAGTGGGCATGTCTGTAACGGGGAGACTCGTGGGTACCCATACAACCCATTTTCATTCACATATCTTGAGGTCAGAGGTCAAGGGGACCCCTTTGAAAATGGCCATGCCAGTTTTTCCTCATCAAAATGTAGCCTAACGTTAGCCTTCACTAGCACTAAAACTCAATTGACAGTCACAGTTTAAATATTACTTCTTTGGCACGTGGACATAAGGGAAAAATCTTTTTTGAACTCAGAGAATGAGTCACTTTGGGCTGAGTTAGTTTGTAACAACACCATTATTGGCATATTTGCAAAAATAGGCTCATTATCTACAGTAACCTGCAATTTTCTGCAAACTGTTGTCTACTATAACAGCCTTGCATACAAGTTAGTGGAGAAAGAAGGTATTGTGGCGAGAGTAGTTTATTTATTCCTATTCTACTGACCCATAATCACAGCAGCCATCACAGGGAGACAACAAGTGTTTGAATCAACAGTTCACATGATTTGTGACTTTCTCAGAGAGAAGTGTTACTCTCTTTTGACAGCATCTGCAGGGGTTTTAGGGAGGATATCAGAGAGAGCAACAGGCTTGAGGTGCAAGTTCATTGAGTTGCTCAAGGTGCCAGTCAAAGCCATGTCTTGTGTGGACAAGTATTTAACGAGTAGCCAACGCAGTTCACCTGTTACAACACCACATAAACACAGTTAACTGGGACGAGCTGCAGGTAAATCACTGACAGAACCAACTGGCCTCAAGGCATCAAATGCAACAGACTCTTGTACATGTGATAACTCATAAACTTGACATGTTGACAGCTGAGAATGTGGACAGAAGAATGACCAAAATGGCTACGCCAAAAAGACGTTGCGAAACCGCTTCTAAGTCCAGTTCTAGTGGACCGCAATCTCTGCAAGTAGCTGAGCACCGGTTGACAGCCAACCCTGAAAGCTAATGCTGGCTGACAAGTTTCAAGTTTATTTGTCATATGTATTTAAAAGAAGTGTACAGTCTAATGCAATGAAATTTTACCCTGGCTCTCTCTCAGCCATTAAAATCTATAAATAGTACAGTTGATAAATACTACAATAAATAAGCCAATACCTGAGAATAAAATTATAAAACAACCTAAAAACATCTATAAAACAATCCCCAGCTCTGCATTCATTTAGTGCTGCTGTTCAGTAGTCTGACCGCCTGCCTGAGGGTAAAAACTGTCTCTTAGGCGAGAGGTCCGAGCTCTGATGCTCTGTAGGCGCTTCCCTGAAGGGAAATAAGAGAAAAAGACTATATAATCCAGATGACTTGTGTCCTGCATGATACAAATTGCTTTCTTCCTGCAGCGAGTGGATCTGCAAAAGCAGCCGCTAAAGCAGACTGATATACCTCCAGCAAACTGTCCCACAGGCTAACTCATAAGAGTGGTTACCTACTATTAATTATTATTATTATTAGCTAAATGTGTGATTTTCAATCCTCCAGAGTGATGCCTCTGTACAAACAATAAATCTGTGCAATATCAATACACTGAATGTGAAATACATTTGTCTGTGCAATATATCCTTTGATGCAATATACACCTCAAGTGCAACTACCTTTGTTTACATTTTATTTATTACATCTACCCTACCTATTTTACAAGTGCAATTACCTCTATTTACATTACATCTATTATTTATATTTCATACCTCTAGTGTAACACTTCTGTTTATATTTATTTATTACATCTACTTTACCTGTTTTATTTGTCTTATTATAACTGTGTGTGTTTTACCTAATATATGTTTTACTTGTTATATGTTTTATTTGTCTTATTATAACTGTGTGTGTGTGTGTGTGTGTTTTCATTGTTATATGTTTTACCTGTTTTATTTTGCTTTATAACTGTGTGTTTTACCTGTTATATGTTTTATCTACCTCTTTTATTTTTGTCAAGTATTTGTTTTAAAGCACTGACCAGAAGTGGAAACTGAATCTCGTTGTATTTAATACAATAATGACAATAAAGCTTTCTATTTTATTCTATTCTATTGGACTCCAACCACTGGTGCACTTTACACTATACATCCTATATACCACTTTATAGACTGCACATATGTACATATTACATGTATTTATTGCACATACTACATTTATTTATTGACGGACTGTACACACTATGTTCACCCATTCACTCTGTATCTTTTATATCTGTATTTATTGTTTTATAATATTTGTATACCTTTACCTCTCCTGTGTTTCACTCTGTTTGCTGCTTTGACACCTGAATTTCCCTCCAGGGATTAATAAAGGTTCATCTAATCTTTATCTTAACTTATTTCACTGTTTATATTTATGTATTTATTACATTTACTTTACCTGTTTTATTTGTCTTATTATAACTGTGTGTGTGTGTTTTACCTGTTATATGTTTTATCTGCCTGGTTTAGTCTTGTCAAGTATTCGTTTTAAAGCACTGACCAGAAGTGGCAACTGTGAATCTCGTTGTATTTAATACAATAATGACAATAAAGCTTTCTATTCTATTAAAATTCAGCTACTGGCGCGTTCAACTCCCAACTAACCGTTAGCCAGCTAGCATGCTACTAGCTAGCTAACTAGCTTGGTTAGCTAGCTTGTAAGTTTATAATTGAACATTTGGGTGAATTGTTCAATTAAGTAGATACACGTGAAGTTAGCTGACTATTCTCCAGTCACTGTGAGTTAGTGATATAGCCCTGTGTTCAGTAGGAGTGGAGAGTATTTCACCACCTACTCTCTGACAGCTCACGTTGGTTAGCATTAGCATTGAAGCTAACTGTAGCTAGTTAAATGGGCGAGCCCACTATTTGGCAAGTTGATGCTTCTCACCTCGCTGTCCACTACGTCGTGGTACGCAGGCGGCGGGTCA
>CAKALG010032634.1:0-11873 GCA_916700815.1 Helicolenus hilgendorfi | reverse complement strand
CCCGGCGCGGAGCGGAGGGGTGGAGCCCGACTGCGACCGTCTCACTGTACATTATCCCTTACATAGTGTCTTTCCAATGCTAATATAGTGATTAATGAGTTAGTTAGATCCATCTATAAACAATATTGATCTATCTTTTAACATAAAACTAATCAATGCATAGAATTTAGGTTTTAAGACCTCTGCAGATAACGTTCTGTACAACTGATCTTAAATCTGCAGCCAGGAACATTATACCAGTTTTCATTAGCCGGGCCAAGACAATTCCGAGTCCAACGAAGCCTGAGACCAAGAGAAGTGCAAGACTTCAAAAAAGTGGTCTCGAGACCAGACTCAAGACCGAGACCGGACTTGAGTACTACAGCCCATGTGTGCTGTAAGCTCACTGTTATTGTGTGTGAAATAACGGTGAAACTAGACAGAGTCCATTATCACATCTGTCAGTGTGTTAAAGGTTGGTAACAGTCATGGCCTATCTAATTGTTTAACATCAGTGCGACGTATCATCAGTTTGGTGTTGGAGTCCAGACCAGCATCTCCTGAATGTTCATCTCTGAGACATCCAGAGTTGCAGCAGCCTAACATTATGACACCAACAGAGAATGATGTCTCTTTTTTAAATTAAACTCACTTTTCTGAAAGTCACCATGTCAAGATTCCTTTTCTACCACACCATGTTGGTCATTGCAGCCACACGTCTACCTCTACTCTCATTTAAAAATGAGATGCTTCCGGTGATACTTATCATAGGAAAGATGGAGCTGATGCACGCAGCTCCATCTGCTGCAGCCTGGTGATGCGGTGTTTTAGGATGATGACACTAAAAGAGGGTCACCCTGTAACAAGTGGTACTGAAGGAGCTCGGTGATTTAAAGAGGAGCTGAATCATCTGTGTGTCCAGCGAGTTCTGAGGAAGTCACTGTCTCCCTGCTGGTTTGATGTGTACGAGAGCGTAGAAGCTTGTGTGTGTGTTTTGCTCAAGATTTAATCAAAGTTAGTCCAGTGGATTTTGTTTCCATAAAACAGTGGTTTGACAATGTGATGGAACACATACTTATCACCTTCAAATGACTGTGTAGGTAGTTAATCATCTGAAAGGGAAGCAGCTAAAGTGACAAAAATAGCACAGAGGTATGGTCATTTGATGTTTTTCAAGCAGGTGGTTGGTAAATGGTGCAAAAAAATACAGTGCACCACTGGATTGGTGACACGTCTCCTATTGGAATATATGGTGAGTCATCTAAATAGCAGACATACACGGTGGAGGAAAAACTCTCACCGGGCCGCTTCTCCATCACAAAGCTGCGCTTTACACACAAAGATAGAGTTGTTTGTCTCTCTGACATTTCTCTTTCTACCTTTCTCCCTACAGCTAAAGCCAGCAGAGCGCGAGGATTCAGTCTTCTTCTCCTGTCACGCCATCAACTCTTATGGAGAAGGACGAGGCCTTATCCAGCTTACCGTGCAAGGTAACCATTCCCACACAAATGCATACCATCTCCTCTTTATATTGATCAAATCTACACAAACCTGCTCTTCCCTGTTTCCAACCCAAATTGTCTCTCTTTTGGTGCTACCCTTTCCTCCTTTATCTTGCCCTCCTCCCTTTGTTCACTCCCTCTCGTTTAAATCCTCAGAGCCCCCGGACCCTCCAGAGTTGGAGGTGCGAGAAGTGAAAGATCGCAGCATGAATCTCCGGTGGACACAGAGATTTGATGGAAACAGCGTCATTACCTCCTACGATATTGAGTATAAGAACAAGACAGGTAAGTGAAAAGAGTGTATTCATCATTTTACAGAACATGAAGATAGAAAAGTGAATCTAACAGTGGAATAATATGCCGAATTGTTGATGCTTCTTTTCTTTGTTTAAAACACTACAGAATGTATTGAAATTGTCTGTCAATGTCAAAATTCTAAATAAATGTTTCAAGGACTTTTCTGCAGAAAGATTATTAGAAAAAAAATTAGACTTATGTTCAAAATTGCATACTAACTTTGCGTACTAAATACTCAATTAGTACTGCATACTGCCTACTAAATTAACGATTTAAGTATGCCATTACCAGCATATTGTTCACACTGAAGTAAACCCAATCACATGACTGCATCAATCATGACGTCACCGGTCTGAGCTACCATTGAATGAAAGTTTTTTTTATCACAAATGTAAATCAACATTAGCTCTTCCTCTCAATTCAATATTTGTCAGTATTATTTTAAGGCGAATTTAAATTATTAAACATGTTTTCTACAGTACATTATATATGTGAGCTCCTGCGTTTTTCCTCTTAACTCTAACTTAATGTCACTCGCTATTATTCGTAATTATCCAACCGTTAATTATTTAAACCGTCTGCCTCGCAGTCCGCCATCGGACAGTCTGAAGAGACACAATGCATTTTTTTACTTCATACTGTGTATGAATAGTATGTTAGTATGCGATTTCGAATACAGCCTTAAAAAGAATCAAGTCTTTTTTGATGATGTAAATTGAGTAACTCTAAATTCTCTTTTTGTTTGTCAGATACCTGGGAGCTGAAGCACGCCACTCGAAACATCTCCCCCACCAACAATCAGGCCAACATAGTGGATCTTCACCCTGCCTCTGTTTACAGCATCCGCATGTACTCCTACAACGCGATAGGCAAGAGCGAGGCCAGCAAGGAACTCACCATCAGCACAGAGGAAGCACGTAAGTATCTCGACAGCACTGCAGTAATGGGAATGTGAGCAAATATTTCACTTATGCTTGTTGTATTAGCTCTTAGTCACTGCATCAATGTTGACACCAGCATCTGTCCTTGAATGTTTGTATTGAAATTCCATCTCAATGAAACTGAGAAAAACACCTTTGAAAGCTGTAGATCAGAATATTTTAAGGCAACATGAAAGCCACAGAATGTTTGTTCGACAGTAGTGAAATGCCGCCGCCACAACCCCTCTGACTCTCTCTCTCTTTCTCTTTCTCTCTCTCTTTCTCTCTCTCTCTCTCTCTCTTCAGAGCCTGATGGTCCTCCCATGGAGGTGATCCTGCAGCCGGTGACCTCTCAGAGTATCAGGGTCACCTGGAAGGTATTTGAATCATCTGCCTTCTAACAGCTATGTACTTCCTCAAAGATTACACTTAAAGGGGCTTATGTAAGAATCAGAAATTGCTTGCTAACAGTGACACCTGTGGCTGTTAAGTCAAAGACAGTCAGCGTCCTGTTGCTCGCGCTTGTGCTCGCTCTATGTAGATGCGAGCGAGCATCGGTCAAAACAGTGAGGCGACCCACACGAGACTGAACGTGATTTACAGCTAAAAACACAATATCACTATATACACCGATCAGCCATAACATTAGGTCAGCATGGGCACCCTGTTTTGACACACAAAACGAAACGAAGGTCCCTCCATGAATGGAGGGCCCGGCGGATGTTGATCCTAGTTTTCCTCCCGACGTCCGTCACATTCCTGTTTTGCAGACGGGCTTCACCAGATGTAACTTTGTTTTTTGGTGCTTCTGTGGAGTTTGTGTTGGAGTCTGAATTGCGGTGGGGGCTGGTCATTTGTTGGCGTTAACAAACTCCATTTCTAACCGAATGTGAGCTATGGTTGCACACTGTTAGCCCTGAAGCGGAGCTGAAATTAAAGACACTTGCGAGTGTGCATATAGTCACATCTGTTAGATTTTTCTGGATAAAAACGTCCCGCATTCTTAGGAAAACCAGGAAGTCGCGAGGTCTCATTTTTTAGGTTTGGTAACAACCTGTTTACACAATGGCAATTAAAAACGATTTTAAAAAGTCTATAGGTGTAAAAACTAACATACAGTCCCTTAAATCACGTTTTTGCTCCTTCCAAAGTAACCTAATGTTTATTGTCCTGATTCGTTTTCAGTGTATTTAGTTTGTGGAGGTGGCTAAATAATCATGCACATTATGAATATTTCTGTTTTCCATCCTCCAGGCTCCCAGGAAGGAGCTGCAGAACGGGGTCATCCGGGGTTACCAGATCGGTTACAGAGAAAACGGCCCGGGCAGTAACGGCCAGTACAGCATTGTGGAAATGAAGGCCACGGGAGACAGTGAGGTCTACACCCTGGACAACCTCAAGAAGTTTGCCCAGTATGGTGTGGTCGTCCAGGCCTTCAACAGAGCCGGCACGGGGCCCTCGAGCTCAGAGATCAATGCTACAACACTGGAAGATGGTTAGGATCACAATAAACAGCACACATACAACATATCTCAGCATGTATGAATGAAAAGGGATTTATTGCCTCTTGGTTGGTTTATGAGTGTAAATGTGGGCTAATGACCAGCAGCAATACGGGAACAAAGTTAAACAGCATGGTGTATTAAATACAGTGGAAGAACAAACCGTCAGACCTATGAAGTATCACCCTCTGTCTGCTTTGGCTTTGATACACGGTTAGTGCACTTTTTCTGTTGCCATTGTTCTTTTGGCTGTCTCAATGTCTGATTTATGTCAAATCATGCCATGCTTTGTAACCTAAAATTACTACATCCTGTCTCTTCTCTCAACAAGAGTGAATTTTGGCTGCTGGCATCCGAATGCTTTTTACAAATACCAAGGACACACATAGTCTCAGTCACACAGTGCACTATCAGCAGCGCCGCAGAGAGGATTGAGTGATCCCTGTACAGTGAGACATGCAGAGATACTGCGTTGAGTGAATGGATGAATGAATGAATGAACTACAAAAGCACTTAGGGAGCAGAAAACTCTTCCTAAGCTGCACAATCCTGAACAATGTTTAGACATTTTGTAAACTGCATCTGACTGTGAGTATGCAAGAAAATACACATAATGATTCAGGTAAGTGTAGTAGTAGCAAAATAGAAAAAAATGTTCACAATTCTCAGTCTTGCAATCTTAAGAAATCTTTTGAAAGAAATAATTTTTCTCGGATTACACATCTCTATCCAGATCTGAACCAAAAACAAATGTCTTGCTTTTTCCAAACTACCTTCTTCCAAATTCAAAGGAAATCTGCAAACACATTATGAGATCATCTTAAATAAATTATAAAGAAATGGGGCCAGGTGTTGAAAAGAGTCACTTTCTAGAACCATATTTTGTATCGCTAGAAAGAAATGTTGACGTTTTTTTTAAACGTAAGTGATCACCAGTGTTGTAGTTCTCAAGACCGGTGTCAAGACAATGTTTTTGAAAGTCTCGGTCTCATCTCGGAATAGACTGCCTTTTTACTTGGTCTTGTCTCGGACAAAGAGTACTCAGAATTTTATTTCAAGACCACAACTGCAGGGATATTATTAAATTGTCTGTGCATTGTCTGATTTATTTGGTAATCATTATTGTGATTGGATACAAAACTTCCTGCTTCAAATGCAACCAATACCTTGACTCTAATTTTAAATTTTCGTTACCGTTAATGGCTGTCACCCCTCCCCCGTCCCCCTCCACACGCAGAGCAGCGGATGACATTGCCCAAAAAAGCTGATATATTCGTCCAATGACCCATCCCTATTCTCAGGTCAAGTCAATTTTATTTGTATAGCCCAATATCACAAATCACCAATTTACATCAGGGGGCTTTATAATCTGTACAGGATACGACACCCTCTGTCCTTCACAGTTCGACCCTCTCATCGGAGGAGGAAAAACTCCCCCAAAAAAAACTTTTAACAGGGAAAAAAATGGAGGAAACCTCAGAAAGAGCAACAGAAGATGGATCCCTCTTCCAGGATCCCTCTACAGATGTGCAATAGATGTCATGTCTACAGAGTAATAATATAATGAAAATACAACATAGACAATTCATATGACAAAATAAAAATGATACATATAATGTGAAACACGTATGAAGAGGTAGATCCAAGAGATGTCAAGCAGCTTCCAGGTGTCTTCAAACAGATAGCGCCTGAGCAACATGACCTCCTCACCACCATGGCACTGGAGGACGGAGGTTCTCAATCCCTTAAAGTCTTGGTCTTGTCTCAGTCTCGATACATTCTAGTCTTGGTCATGACTTGGTCTTGGTTTAGGTTGTCTTTACTACAACACTGGTGATCACAAATCTAGTAGTTCCTCAAAAATATGAAAAGGCAAACATGTATGTGAGGTTTAAGGAAGGGGCTGGTGTGAAGCAGAAAAGCATGTACGGTTCACTTGGACTTCATTTAGTTTGTGGATCGGAGTTCCAAAGGCCATAATTTACTCGCCATTGCCTGCTTTTCTTTTATTAATTCTTGAAAAGCCATATTTTCTCCAGCGTTAATTGACTTTTGGCCACTAAGGAGCTGAATGAATCCAAAACATGCTGACATATGTTAACAAGATGCTGATAAATGCATCTTTAAACGACAAAAAAAAACTCAACTCTTAAGTCATGATCATCATATTCTCTCAAGAAGACTTTGAAATATTGTTCCTCTTTATTCTTTAGTGTTGAGCTGCGGTTAATTCAATTAATCTGTACATGAAACAGACATTTTTTTTTTTTCAACTAATGCCGCCTCTCTCAATCTCTATCATTCGTCATCCACATTTGTTTTTTCTCCCCATACAAACAAACAAACACACACACACACACACACACACACACACACACACACACACACACACACACACACACACACACACACACACACACACACACAAACACACACACGTCACATACATACTTGTCCACCCAGTGAACAGTTGGCTGAGCGCCATTGGTCCAGAGCAGACAGAGCCCTCCAGTTCTTCCCTATGGCTGTCACCGTGGCGACAGTGATATTGATGGCCATTATGATAATAGTGATAACAACAAGCATACTAAAAATAATTATAATTAGCTTGTCTCTCTGTCTGTCTCTCTCTCTCTCGTTCCCTCCGCTGCTTCCTGCTGTAATTATCCACAGCTGAGCGCATTGTCTCTCTGCTCCCTCTTTTCATCTTTTTCTGCCCTTCACTTGCTCCCCTTGCTTTTAACTCTCTTCCTCCCTTCCTCCCTTCTTCCTCTGCCCCTCATCCCCTCACCCTCATCTCCTCCTCCCTGTAGCCCCAGTCCAAAACTGCCTTTCATTGTGTTCCTGTATTCTCCATCTTTTTTTAGTCCAAACTTATGTAGTATGTATGCAAGGTTATTTTATGCATCAGCAACCTTAGCACTGATTTGTTATACTCTTTTCTTTACCTCTCATTTATCTGTTTAACCCTACGTAAGCCCTGCCATGCTGGCAATTTGGAGGCACATGGAGCCAGCTCACCTCTTTTGTTCACATCCTCTTTTTATCCTTATATCTCTTCTCGTAAAGGTTTGACGATGAAGAATCTGTTTTTTGCCTTCTAATTTATTAGCCTAAAGGTTTATTCATGCAAAACCCTGTTTTCAGTTTTCTAATCCTCCTTTCTCCTCTCCCTCCCTTCCTCCGTCCTCCTCCACCACCTCCTCTCTCTTCACCAGCTGCAGAGAAATTCCCTGGTGGACTTGGCCCAATCTCTCTCTTTCATTGCTCTCTGTCTTTCACCCGGCTCTCTTCCTCTCTTCCTGCCCCTCCTTCCCTCACAAGTTGACTTCTGTTCATCTTCAACAGTGTGCGTTATTCAAAGCCTGAAAGACTAATGGTCAGCGGTAGCCAATAGAAGAGACACCTGGACCGGTGGGGACAGAAGGAGGCTTGTACAGAGAGAGAGAGATGGTGGTTGTAGAGATGGTCCTATACATCAGGCTGGACGCATGTTGTGAGCTTTTTATCTATCGCTGGCCTGTTTACCCGCTTCAGGTTTGATATGGAAATTTGGGGTCTCAGAGAGGGTGTATTTATTTATTTATCAGCTAGCCAATGCAGTCCTAAATTTTGAGGAGACAATGGCAGCCTTTGCTTTAAAAATAATCTACATATTCCCAATTATTAATCTCTTAAACCCCACTGACCATGTGAGCGACCAGTCATTAACAGCGGCGACAGAGACGCTGGTATTGTTTTCACCTAGTGAGTCTGTGTGTGTGTCATCATGGCAAAATGTAGTCCTGGAGACACCTACTGTAGCAGAAACTACCGCAGAAGCGCTTTTGAGTACTTTGCTAGGTGTTTATAAATCTGTCTGTGGACAGATTTTGTCACCGTAAGTGACAAAATCAGTGTGTCAATGTCACAACCGTGCAAGATGCAGTCACAAAACTTTACTGGTGTATAGTTGAGATTGAAATGAAGGTTGAGTTTGAAGATGGGTGTGGTCCAAGTAAGGTTGCCAGAAGAGAGGAGTAGGAAGTGGAGAAGGGGCCATTAGCCCCCTACTTCACGCCACTGGCCGGATTGGCGTCGCGGCTGGAAACAAAAAATATTTCAATCCCACAGAGCTTTGTTTTAAACGGTAGTGTAGATCCAAAAGTATTCATAGATCCCAAATATGTCAGGCAACATCTTGGTTGCAGAAGACATTGAAATGATGATTGTTTTCCAACCTTAAAGCTAATTAAAGGGGAAAGTAAGTTTAAGCTGATAGAGAATATATGTGGAATATAATCACAGTGTGGAATAAGATCATTTTCAAACCTTAACAGGATTAAAGAATTCCTTTATTTTCTCCGTTTTATCCACGTTTAGCTCAGTCATCAAACAGTGTGATTGTTTTTCACCCTTCAATGAACAGACCGTTCTTATTGAATTACACCGTGAATTACATAAGGTTAGACATAAACTGAAGATACATTGTTTAGTTAACGTATATTAACTTTTCTCTTTTCTCTCCCTCTTTGTCGTCAGTGCCCAGCCAGCCTCCTCAGAATGTGCGAGCCATTTCCGTAACCTCAGATGAGGCGGTGATCACGTGGGCTGAACCTCCCAGGATGACGCTGCATGGCGTGTTGAAGGGATACCGTGTCATCTTCTGGGCCGTCTTCCCTGATGGAGGTGTGTTGAGCGTGTCCGTCATCTCACTTTTAGACACCGTGACGAGTAACGGCTTCAGCCCTCGGTCTGAACATCTCTCTGACCT
This sequence comes from Helicolenus hilgendorfi, assembly GCA_916700815.1. NCBI lineage: Eukaryota > Metazoa > Chordata > Actinopteri > Perciformes > Sebastidae > Helicolenus > Helicolenus hilgendorfi. The sequence goes on along the minus strand of CAKALG010032634.1, from coordinate 2,920 downwards.
TTTTCAGAATGGGGTGAAATGCAAAACATCACAACCACCAAGGAGCAGGTGGAGCTCAGAGGTCTGGAGAAGTTCACCAACTACAGCATCCAGGTTCTGGCCTACACCCAGGCTGGAGACGGGGTCCGTAGCAACGTCCTGTATATCCAAACCCGCGAAGACTGTGAGTGAACATTTTAGTAGATCTTTCCTCACAGATAAACCAAATAATGAACTGACCTATGTGTCCTTTGCTTCGACCACACCTTAGGGACAGGTCTAAGGGTTTTTGTTCTTGGTTTAGGCTGCGGTGTGGGAGGCAGAGAGCCAGAGGGGGCAGAGGGGCTCTTTGTAAGGCTGAGGTTGCTGATTAAAACCTCTTTGTGCTCTGATGTGCCATTACCAGTGCTAATGAGAATTAAGAAGCCAAAAAGTGTGTGTGAGTGTGTGTGGTTAAGGAGCCTAAGGGTGTGGGTCTGTGCATGTGAATATGCGGAAGTGTTGGGGGGGTGTTAAGTGTGTGTGTTTGCATGTGTACAGTGTCTTAGCGTCGGTGTGGGTGTGTGTACACGCGCTATTGTTTGTGTGCAAGTCTAGCTCAGCACCCAGCACAAGGAGAGGGATTAATTCTTTGTGGCTTAGAGAGAATTAATTTTGTGCTTACACTGGCGGGCTGTGGATTACATCCGTATCCGCCTCTCCTCTCCCTCCCTGGGGCCAGGCAGAGGAGGAGGCAGGCGTCTGGAGATGGAGAAAATGAGGGGAAAGAGGGAGCGCAGGAGGGAGAGAGAGAGAGAGAGAGAGAGAGAGAGGAGGGGGGGCAGAGACTCTAAGAAGTGTCATTTCAGAAAAGGCCTTTATTCTCTCTTCCTCACTATATCTCCATTTTATGAGCTGGCCTCGCTGCAATAGCTCTTCAAATATGTGTGCTGTGTTAGTCTTTGAGTGTGTGTGCTTATCGGGGGCAAGCTGAGTGTCTCTTTTGCCCTGATGCGGGTTGACACTGTGTCCAGGGGCAACCTCTTCACATACGTTCACCGCTCTCTGCCTCTCTCGGTCTCTCTGCCTTCCCTTTGGCCTCCGTTGTGTCTGCAGCATATGGAAAAGTGTTTGAAGTGAAATTGTGCAAACAGACAATTCTCAGCCTGCCTTTTCTCTACGTCTGACTCTGAGACACAAAGACAGCAGACAGAAAGCATAGGAGCAAAGAAGACAGAGATTCATCATTAGGTTATTTTCCATGCTCTCTCCAAGACCCCCCCCCCCGCCCCCCCCAACACCCTGGGGGCCACATTTGGTTGGCAGTTTGTCAATTTAATGTTTATCACAGTATTTTTAGGCTACTTTAAATTATTGTATGTTGTTTAATTCTCTCAGAATGTTCTAACCTTCTAATTCACTGGTTCCCAACATGAGGGTCCAGACCCCCATTAGGGGTCGCCCAAAGCCTCACAGGGGGTCACAAGGCCTTCTTCATTTTAAGGGGTGTAAAATATACAGTATATCTCAGCATTTCATTAATTTATGTGACGAAAACTAAATTAAATTGTTATTTTTAAAGATTGGATTATTAGTTAGGATATAAACGGGATAAGAGCACGGTGAAGACCTGAACACAAGCTATATTCACAGAGCCTTCCCTCTCTGCTCGTCCTGCATTAGAAAAGTATGCAGTTAAAACAACCAAAGAGCTAATAGAACAATGGCCAAGCGTCAGGGAGGAGAAAACACTGATATTGTCAGAAAAGAAGCCTATCAAGTATGAATGCTTGTTTAACCACAGTTCAGAGAATTGTATTAAAGATCTCTAAAAATAACATGAAAACTCATCTTTGATGCAATATTCACAGGAAATAATCTGCTCGAAATTCATCCAAAATCACTCATTTTGAACAAACTTCCTACAGTTATTGCGTTCACTATTTGGGTTAATTATACAGTTCATCAGTTGTTCTGTAATGTCATTGTTATGCGTTGAATATAATATGAAATATCCTTAAAATATGTCACTTCGTCATGGGTCCTTAGTTAACTCAATGATAGAAAAGGGTGTCCTTTAAGGAAAAAGGTTGGGAACCACTGCCCTAATTCATAATCATCGCTGCTACACCAAGAAACAAACACTATAGGTTTGACTCTTTTTGTTGATCTTTAAGTAGTGATCATCTAACCCCCCGATGAGAACAAATACATCAGAGTCCCTCATAGATCATCTACTGTAATATGCCACGATAACACTTGAGCATATACTGGAGTTTCCTTATTTTCATTAGCCTGATATTAAGCGTAAAAAGTAAATGTTTTTTTATACAAACAAGTTGCTGGTCAAGTAAGCAATAATGCACAATGAGTAGTCCATATGGTAACATAATACATTAGAGGAGAAGGTTGCTAGGTTGGGTACAGGTGCAGGACAAAAGCAGCAAACAAAGGAAAAATGAGGCAGTGCACATTAATTAATCTGCCAATCATCTTCTCAATTAATTGTTTTGGTGTGAAATATGCCCTTTACAATCGCCCAAGTCGACCTTATCAAATATCTTGTTTATCAAACCAACAGTCCAAAACCCAAATATAGTCAGTTTACTGTCATAGAAATTAGGAATACCAGCCCAAAGAAACAAAATTTGAGGAGCTGGAACCAGTCAATGTTTGGCATTTTTGTTTAACAATTAGGATTGATAATTAGAAGAAGTCGAAGATTCATTTTCTCCTTTAATAATTCCAGGCTAGTCCACATGCACAATAAATATTGCAAGCTAAAGTGTCATTATCACTGTTATACCATCATCATGGAAACAAGATGGAGGCTGTTGTGATTAACCCACGACTTGAGGAAATTATAATATCTGCATGTGGCACAACACATTTTTTTGTTTTTTGTCTGTTCAGCTAAACATTTGTCTTGAAAACGGAAAAAATGGTGGGCTGCATTAGGAGG
>CAKALG010032633.1:0-10678 GCA_916700815.1 Helicolenus hilgendorfi | reverse complement strand
AATCATGTTCATGGAGAGACCTTCGTCTGGCTAACATTACTGCCAAGCAGCTGAAATATAGAGTGATATTGTGCTTTTAGCTGACGTGTGTCGCCTCACTGTTTTGAGCGATGCTCGTTCAGGTATATTTAGAGCGAGCAAGCGCGAGCCCGACGCTGACTTTCGTTGATTTCACGGCCACAGGTGTCGCTGTTAAGAAGCCTTTCTGAAAGTTACAAATAGTCCCTTTAATGACCTTCCGTACACAGGCGGAGGCGTTATTTTTTCCCCCACTTATCTCAAAAACTATGAAGTGTAGACTGTCTAATGGATATTCCCCTGGAGAATGAGCACACAAACATGCTTGTCTGGCTCTTACCAACAGAGGAGTACTTCCTGGCGTGACGCTAAAGGGCAAAGAAGTGTATGGAACACGTCTACGTTGCAGTACTACGCTGGGTAACAGTGGAGTGATCTCCATCTAGTAGGAGATTTTCTTTTTCTTTTTGAAGAAAAGGCCTTAAACAAACTCGTGACTTGTAAAGACTGATACAACTAATGTGGAAGCCGATCACAGTGAAGGGGTGACTTTAGTTCTAAATGCAGGGAGCCAGCCTACAGACTTCAGTTTGTTCTTGACAGGTTGCCATGAAGACTGCAGCCCCCTGCACAGACATTACCAGCTCTGAAATGTCACAGTATGCAAATGCTTCATAATTTAACTGACTGCTCTTACACATTTCATCTGCTTTAAACATCCATTCCTGTGTGACAAAGGGGGGGAATTATTGTTATTATATTTGGTGTGGTTTGGAGGGCCTTCAAATTGAAATCGTCAGCTCTTTAGAGAAGTGACAGGTAATATACCCAAGTGCTGTGTGTATTAAATTTGTTTCAAGAGGCTGACATTCTTTGGGTGTGAACAGTGTGCACATCCGCCGAGTAAATAATTCAGCAATCAGTGAGTCTGAAAATTAATTTGGGATCCAGTGGGCATGACTTGTTGAAACACAGAGCAGCTGGAGAGCCAATCAGTCTCACAAAAAGACAATTACAAAATGTAAATGCTGGACACTTGAATGGGCTCTGTGAGTGAGCATGTGAGCAAGCATGCAAAGGCAAGTTCAGTGGCTTTTTGTAATCCTCAGACAACACTGACATCAAGTGGCCGCTTGTAGGTATTGCACTATGTAAGAGCTGAACTGCCTCATGTAGTCAGATAAATGTGTCATTAGGAGTCATTGTTCTCATCATTATACTGTAGTGCCCATTAGCTTCAGCACAGTATCAACTACAGGAAGTAGAATTGTGAAAAACTATTGATATTGGTATTCCCTGCACATGTGCAAGAGGTTAACAAAGAGTAAAGTTGTTTTTATCTTCACCTACTATTCTGTTCAGTGCATTACTGCCTCCTGTGGACGTTTTAGGTAGTGAGTGTTTTTTCTTTAGTCTACACATGTGTGTATGCTAATTTTTCAGATTGCTAGCTAACCAAGGGAGATTTCAATGGAGGTCTAAGCTAATAACTGTACAACTTGTAAACTAACCTAAGTTACTTACCTGGTGGATATGTATGTTAAGTTAAAACACTAACCTGCCATGTTATTACCTGAAAAGAGAGAGGGTTAAAATTCATGGTCATTTAAAAAGAAGTTTAATTCATGTTTATTACATTACGTTAACAAGCATTTCATACGCTGAACTATTTACATTGCAATTTAATTTAATATGCTTGTATCTGCTGTGTATGCAGAATATTAATACATGCTTTGTATGTATTTATTTCAGTTTTAAAGAAACGACCATCAGTAAAGCCACATCTTTTTCAAGACACGGTTTTATTGGAGTTTTTGTTCACTATCTGTCTAGCTTTGCTCTGACACGTAATTGTGAGGACAGAATACCTACAATTCATTTCTCATATCTTTATTCCAGTTGGACTGCTGCCAAACATTCAGCGCAAATAAAGGCAGCAGTCGTTTCAGGGTATTCTCAAATGTTTGCCATCAATCACGAGGGATACTTGTAATGTTAATGTGGAGGTAATGTTCAAGGCTTAACAGACATGTACTCGGCAAAAAAAGTTTGAAAAAAAGTCTGAAAATATCGAAAAAAAAAAAAAAAAAAAAAAGTCTGTAAAATGTCTGAAAAAAAAAAAAGTCTTTAAAATGTCTGAAAAAAATATAAAGTCTGAAAAATGAGCATGTGTGTGATGAAAAGGCAAGTTCAGTGGCTGGTGCCTTTTTGTAATCCTGAGACAACACTGACATCAAGTGGCCGCTTGTAGGAATTGCACTATGTAGGTGCTGAACTGCCTCCCGTCCACGGCTGCTTTGCCCCGCCGTCCGACAGCTCTTTCCGATGGGGAACTGGAGCCGTTAGTTATGCTTTCTTCAAAGCCAGCAGACTCCTCCTGACAAAAGCAGTAGTTTTACCTCACTGAACACAGGAGTACACACACCCACTTCAAAGAAACTGAACTAATCCTTTCAGTTCACTTTGGTAACCTACGTCGTTGCTTTTTGCTAACGGCTAAATGTTTCCATTTGGAAAAACCCAGAAAAGAATGCAGATGGACTCGCCCTTTAAAAATACATTCCAAGGAGACATGCAGAAAAGAAAGAACACATGTTTGACGCCAACTTCTGTCAAGTCATGGGAGACCTGTCCCAAAGTTGTTGGGACAAGTTCAACAAGCTTGTCAGGACCTTTCAGGACCATCTGTGAGCATTGGCCTGGAGTTACCTTTCCAAAGACTGAAACAGATTTAAACCTAGTTCATGGCTGAAAATGCTAAATTGTGGTCAAAGTGTTACACAGATGGAAAGTGGTAGAGTAGATAATGTGCATTCCTGGATATTAAAGGCTGAGTGTCAGAGTGTCTAAAGTGTCTTAGTGTCAGAAATACCGACCAAACTACTGATCTGTTTAATTGACAAAACTGCTTTTCTAGGAGACCTCATGAGAAGTATAGTTTTATTTATTGATTTAGCCCACCGAAGCGTTATATACCCATAGGAAAGCTGGCAACAGTTTGGGTCCATGTTTACTTCCTGTCAGCTGATGTCATTCACATACACTGCAACAGGAAATAAACTGGGACACATTGAGAATGTTTACGTTTAAAACCATGTGATGGTCTAAATATTGTATATTTGTGACATCACAAATGGACAGAAATCCTAACGGCTTGTTTCCAAAGCACAATTTCTGATTACGGGCTGTGTGTATTTCTCCGTATATTGAGCATTTTGATAGTTTAACAGTATTTATATAAACCTGCCTTATAATATAAAATACATGAAAATCTCACTTTTTAAATGTGGGACCTTTACGCCCAACCATGATGTTTTACCTAAAACTAACTAAAGTGGTTTTGTTGCCTGAACTACGGCCGTTACTGTAATTTTGTTGTGCGGCGTACATGACAAAGCTAAAATGTATTCTCATGACATACAGGAATGACTTTGTAATGCTGTGCTATTTATACACCTTGCCATAAGATTGGATTGCATGAACACCAATTACCAGGCACTTAACAGGGTGCAGGAAGAACTGGTCTTGTTGCACAACAGGAGAAGAAAAGATAAGTATGCTTATCTCTCAAAATTGGATGTTTGGTTATATTTGGGTTCATGTGATTGAATGCTTCAGGGTTTTTAAGTGGATATGAGCTGATTTACACATGAAACATCTACATAAAACCCCAGTATTGAAAAGCGACTTTCCCAATATCCTGCCAGGGCTGTCAAAGTTAACATGATAATAATTCTGTTTTAAAGAGTGAAGATACTGGTATCATATGAAACTAAAAAAACGAAGGAAACCATTGGTACCAACAGTGTCATACCAGCTTGTAGTGAAGGAGCCTAAATAGCGCTCCAAATTTTGGCGAGGAAAAACTGTCATAGCCATTTTCAAAGGGGTCCCTTGACCTCTGACCTCCTGATATGTGAATGTAAATGGGTTCTATGGGTACCCACGAGTCTCCCCTTTACAGACATGCCCACTTTATGATAATCACATGCAGTTTAGGGCAAGTCATAGTCAAGTCAGCACACTGACACACTGACAGCTGTTGTTGCCTGTTGGGCTGCAGTTTGACACGTTATAATCTGAGCATATTGTTTTATGTTAAATGCAGTACCTGTGAGGGTTTGTTTTGTGTTGTTAATTGATTTACAATAATAAATATATACATCCATTTGCATAAAGCAGCATATTTGTCCACTCCCATGTTGATAAGAGGATTAGATACTTGACAAATCTCCCTTTAAGGTTCATTTTGAACATTACAAAATGTTTGATTGATTTTGTAATTAATCACGATTAAATACGGATAATCATGCGATTAATCGCAACTAAATATTTTAATCGATTGGTTAGGAATAGCCTACGTGAAATGACCACGACCTCTTAAAACCGCATTACAAGTAATGTGTTAAATTATGTGCCGCCACCACGGAAACTATTTAGGTCTAGGCAAGGCAACTACTTGGTTAGGTATGAAAAAGATCATGATTTGTGTTCAAATAAGTAACATTACGTTACCATCGATTAAACCTTTGCAAACTGCCTCCCTGTTAGTACAGCGGAGGACGACCAAATAGAAAAAGGTCTCAATTAGTGATGGGAATTTCGGCTCTTTTTAGTGAGCCAGATCATTTTGCTCAGCTCACCAAGAAGAGCCGGCTCTTCGTTTTACCACTTCTGCCTTTAAGAATTCAGACAAATTTAGCTTTAGCTGTTTTGACCTATGATTAGTACATACGCACATATATCACTTAAATTAAATGAATTAATCAAAATGCTGCTCCGTTTCCGACTGTCACTCATCTTGTCTGTTTCTCTCTTTCTCTCCTCCTTAACCAAAATGGTAAAACAATGAGTATTAAACATGCATTTACACTGAAGACAGTACCCAGTACAGTACTAAAACTCCGGTAAGACACATGCGTTCCTGAACTTTCAGCCTCCTCTGTTGCAGAAACACGTTACTCAACATTCCACAAATTCTGTGACCGCATTTTAAAAACATGCTGCGCTTCCTTGTGCTTGGAAATTCCAGTCTAGCAGCAAGAAAGGGAACGCCCATGTGGAGGTAAGACAGGTGAAGTGTCGGGAAGAATAATTTAAAGCATGACAGGACACACAACAGCAAGATCCTTTTAGCGTTTCACCATGAGCAAGCAATACAATCAAGGTAAGAGTCAGGTGTTTTTCTGCTTTGTTTGAGATTAATTTATATTACTGCACATATTTCGCTTTATTGACATGTCCCTCTGGATATATTTTTAGATTAGTTAATCCAGTATTTTCTTTGTATTGTAGTGAAACATCAAAATCTCATGAGGTTAAAGAACTCCTACGCTGAATGAATTCAATTTTAAGGGATGAATGTGAAAGTTTAGAGTTGAAAGGGGTAAAAATGAACATGCACATTATCCTATTTTTCTTTAGTGTGCAATCTGTGTGGGGTAATGTCTGCCTAACGACGTTACGATCATTACTTTTTTCAGTAACTAGTGTAAAGGATTACTATTTGAACTTCAGTAATTACGTCACAGTTACTAATCCCAATAACACTTTTCTTTGACATGTTGGGCAGACTGATCTGGGACATTTAGCTCAACACATTCTCACTCCCAACTTGTCAAATACTTCGCTTGGTCAGTGCCAAGAGACGGCGCGTCAATATATACACTTTTACGCTATATGCCACCCTTTCAAAATAAACTTGTTTTCACAGAAAGTTAGGTTTAGGCAACACAACCACTTAGTTAAGGGGTTAGGAAACGTTCGTGGTTGACGTTAACTTCGCAATGACTCAAGTGACTCACGGAGCTGACGAGTCACGTGACAAAATAAGTCAACGTTACGTCGCAAAAGGGTCCCTCCGTGCGTCGGTCTCCGATGCCGATATTTGATGAGTTGGGAGCGAGAATGGCTTTGTTAGCTTGGCAATAAAAGATAAATTTGCCTCCTGGTGAGGCCAGAGTTGTCTTATTAACACATTATGTCCATATAGCTGCCTTGCTAACGTTAGCCACTATAGTAAACATCCTTTTGGACAATTAGGAAGTTAGGTTTCACCTGCATTTGTTCAAAGTTGGAGAGCTAGCTGTTGATGGTCAGTAAAATACTTCCAACCCGTATGTCTTGTTTTCAACTTCTACATGTGATACATTTAGGATGTGTGACAGTGGTGTGGACACGGATGATTTTGGATTGTTAAAGGGATAGTTTGGGTGTTTTGAAGTGGGATTGTTTGAGGTACTTATCCATAGTCAGTGTATTAACTACAGTAGAAAAAAAACAAACATTTTAGTCCCCTAAAAGAAAAGCTCAGCTAAAAAACAATATCAGTTCAAGTGTACGCTATATTTAGAATATTTTCCGATGGGAAACTGACCTGAAAGTAAAACGTATCTATAATGGAGCCTGGTGGCTTTGAAGAGAGCATAGATAAGTTTAACCTTCAGGTTGTAGGTAATACACCTACTAGTACCTCATACAACCCCACTTCAAAACACCAGAACTATCCCTTTAAAAGGCAACTTTGACAGAGCTTGGTTGAGTAACGGACTAATCTAACAAGTAATGTAATAACTTTTGCTATGGAGTAATTCGTCAAAGTACAATGACCAACTGATCCTTCGCTACGTCCCGCCCCTAGAACGCAGACTAACCAATCATAGCGCAGCACCGGCCAGCTTCGACCAAGGTCGAACAACTATCCTGCTCTGCTCCATAGATTCTCCTGCAATTGTTTCAGATTTTCTTCATTTTCAGGCTGGTTTTGTGGATTTCGAGCTAGTTACTCAGAGAGGTTGAAAACGTTTCTACATTAAAAACCTGCTGCTTTTACTTTGTAATGATTGTAACAGTGAATACAAACCTACACGGCTTTACAGGAACAGTGTTGTTCCTTAATTTCATTGTGTTCTGTATTGATCGCCAGGTGATGTGGAGGTTCATTTTTACGCTGTGATCTGTAGGCTTTAGCTTCTTTTTTTTAATCTTTTTAACCTGTTTTAGCAGCTGAATCAGCAGTGCACCTCCCCCCGGATTGCCACCAAAAACAAATGGATTGTTCACTATGCCAAACCCCACCCCTTCAAAAAATTTCATTCAGGTCCATCGCAGAATTTTGGAGTTATCCTCCAAACGGACAAACCAACAAACCACCAAACACTAACCCTAATGGTTTTGGTAACCCACAAAACTAAAACGTAATACTAAAACGCAACACAAGATTAAAGTCAAAGCAGTGTAGAGCACACCACAGAAAATGTTTGCTCTAAACTACGTTGACTTTGCGCTTGTGATAACAATTTGGCAGCAGAGCATGAAAAACAGGATAGGCAAGAAACACATCAACGCATACATAGTGTACAGGTCTATTTATAACCGTTTGATGTGTTTTCCATGACAGACATTTTGACTTGTCACTCTTGGAAAAGCGCAGGTGTTGGCCTACTTATAAACAAAACCACTAAAGGAAAGAACTACATGGAAAATCTCCTTTCAATAGTTTATTTTCATAAAAAAAAACTAAATGGCGCAGAGGTTTATATAACAATATCACCAGGTGACTATGGTCCCATACATGCAGACAGTACTTTCAAATTAATGATTGCCACATCAAACACCCCATCCATCCATCCATCAGAAAACCTCAGCTGCTGTTTTTTTTATGTCCATATCGGTGAACTGCAGGTGTTTCATTGATGTCTGTGCAACAACAGGCTCTTTAAAGATGCCCTGTGGAGTTTTCTTTTCTTCATTCGATGTTACTGACCTGAGCCCTGACAAACATGTTGAATGCATCTCCTTCTTCATAACATTTGCAAAGCTGATTGATAGAATATTTTAAATTGTTCATTGTTATATCCATGTTTTCTTCCTCATCTCTTCTGGTGCTTTCTTTGTCCAGTACCATCACCAACTGCAGATCAGTTGAATAGAGCTAGGCCTGCAGCAGGAATGCGTATCACGTCACCTGCGGCGCATGACACAAACAAAACGTTGACCCACTTGTAAAAACTGTGTTCCATAGTGCTTCTAGTGGTCATAACCCCCACAGGGTACCTATTTCCAGGCCTTGATTGCACCCAGACAATATAATATAAAGCTGGTTTAATACCTCTGTTTATCCCTTTGTCCTCTGGCTACATATTGCATCACTGAGGTCAATGCTCTACTTTGGAGCTACTGTAAATATGTATGTATGATTAAAATCTGTGGGATGTTTGAGATGAAGACGCACTTCAGTTTTTTTTTAAGGCTTTTGCAGGCAGCTTTCTGTGGCTTTTGCTTGGACGAAAAATAAAGTCATAACTAACTGAAATTCTTCTTGTATTACTTGAAGCCATTTTGCTTATTGTTTACTAGATCATTTTTCGGAAAGACAAAGCTGATCGTGATCAGGGAGAGCAGATGAAAGGCAGGGATGGGGAGTGTATCCGTCATCAGCGGTCCAGCTCTCTGAAGGAGCAATTAGCGCAGTAACAGGCCTCCCGATCAGCCGATAATGGCCCTGTGCTGTCTGGAGAGCTCAGCCCACGGCAGCCCGTGATTTGACAGCGCAGGATACTGATTGAATTAGGAGGCCATTTGCTCCATGTTCCGGTAGAGGGTTACTGTGCTACAGGAGGGTGTTTGATCTCTGATGCGGTCAATACCGTCTCCGTGCCTTACACTATGAACATAGGGGAGACCTGCTGACAGCACTCAGATATTTTGGTGAACTGTTCTTGGGTAAATATATGTCAATTTCCATGTTGATTGGCTACAAGATTTGGAAACTGCTTTGATTCAATGAATTAGAAAATACTTAATTCTGTGAAGTTTTTTGCTTGATGGACAAAATCTTACAACTACAATGTGTTTGTTGGAGGAGCAGGTGCACTGAAGACTTAAACTCCCATTAGATCAATCCAGGGGGATTCAGATCTGTGATCAGTTATTGCTTTTGGCTCCTCCTCTGCTGTAAGGGGTTGAAACGCTCAAGGCAGAAACACACCAACTTGGACTTCAGGGCTGGAAGCACAGGAGCCCACTTTATGATCAGCTCCTGCTCCAACAACACCAAGGTACGATTGGTTTAAGTTTCTTTCACTATATACATTTTGTTTTTACTATATAAATATCTTGAGCTTGTTAAACCTGTTAAAAAGTCTGTTAAACCTTTACCAAGAAAAGACATTAACACATTTTTAATAAAACCAACAACATTGTATTAACATTAATAACATTAACATTAATAATATCAGCATGATTGTATTGAATATGATGATATTTATTCTGACTCCAACATGGTTCACATACGAGCTTGGCTGTAACTTCTTTAGCCCGAGGAATATATAATCTATAATATTTAATATTGTATATTATTCAATGTTACTCAGCAAGCTGCATATCCTTCAGCTTCACCATGTCTCCCTAAAAAATACCTGAAGACAGTTTAAGACATCATGGATGCTGATGTTCAATTACCTACTGTATTGTTTGTGACTGTACACAAACACAGCAGATCAATACTGAACCTCTTAGTGCAATTTACAGATAAATTATTAATAGTGGTTTTGTGACTATGCAGCCTCCTCCGCTTCTACAATGCTAGACAAGTCAATTTGCACCTCTAATATAAATAAACGAACACTTTTATTAATACATAAAGCAATAAAATTAAAGTTTGCATTGGAACAAAAACATACTGTACATGTCATATTATTATTCTGTGATTATTAATATGTTTATATTGTCTTTTTGTCTTATTTCATTGAATTACTGAAAGGATTCATACTGTCATTGTTGTTATGTGCAATGTATGTTTTAATGAACTTTAAGACGGGCCATTATCTATCTGAAATGTGACAAACGCGTGTGTTTGCAGAATGGGTCGAGGTGAGAACTTGGGACACCTGGCTCAACCTGGTCGCAGGCAGAAGACACAGCAGCAGGAGCCTCTGGACGTGGACCCCTTGTTCATCCGCTTCCTCCGGACATTCAAGGAAGTCCTCAAATTTGTCCTCTTCAGCTACACGGTGCTGTTTGGTGCTTTGCTCCTCGCCAGATGGACCACTTACTTTATGGTGGGAAAGTAAAAAAAGAAACTGTTGAAGAATGAGTCTGTTCTCGGACCCTGAGCTCATTAATGAAGTTGATCAGGCAGACCTTCTCTGGATTTGTGGTCTATGCACTTCCTATAAATTATTAATGCTGGAGTGATCATGTTTGCTTCCTTATTTGATTCACACTCTGCAGTAGTGCTCATTGCTTATGTGCATTTTTTTTAGTAATCCAAACAGGATTTGTAGGCATATAGAGCAACTCTACAGTGAAACTTAGACAAGCCAATTTGCATCAAATGTGTCTGTTTACAGTGCTTAAATGTGCAATCTAGAAACTGTGATATCTGCGAAGTTGCAAAATGACCACAGTGAAGCTGTATAAAACATGTCTGTATGGCCTACAAAAACAATATTGTGTATTCTTGATTGATAAGCTTGTACTGTGTGTTTTTCCTTTGGAATCACATATAGAATTTGACAAAAATGTTAATGTAAATAAGGAATATAAGCAGTAGCAATGTCAGCTGTTATAGTGACTAATTTGTCGTGAATGAATTGGCTAAACAAAGCTGTCCCTTCTGATGGGATCTTGTGTGTCTGCTGGATCACCAGACGGGCCC
>CAKALG010032632.1:0-13506 GCA_916700815.1 Helicolenus hilgendorfi | reverse complement strand
TGTGTGTGTGTGTGTGTGTGTGTGTGTGTGTGTGTGTGTGTGTGTGTGTGTGTGTGTGTGTGTGTATGTGTGTGTGTGTGTGTGTGTGCACACATGGCGTAACATCAGAGAGTGTGGCTGTATCAGCATGCAGCAGGCAGGTCTTTGTCAGCCCCATGCTGAATAATGTCTAATAGGAATAACCTGGGGGAGACAGAGACAATGAGGGAGAAAGAAAAGGATAGAAAGAGCGTAACGGAGGGAGAGAGAGATACAAAGAGAGGATGATTTGAGTTTACAGTGCAGCAGGAGAAAGTGTTTACATGTTTGGCCTCACAGTGCAGACCACCAGCCAGAGCGTTGGAGGATGCTGATAAAGAACAACAGGATATAAGAACACTCTGAACAACCTCACAGTCTCTTACTGTATACACCGTATACCAATGAGTGTCCAACTTCACTCGCACCTTTGTAAGTATGCAGATGATGCAGCCCTTAGTTGGTGAGGCTCCTACAGCCTGACAACTCATCATTGGGTGGTTTTGAGGAAGAGGTAGGGAACTTCATTAAAAGGTGTTCTGTTGTAAATGTGAAAAACAGTCACAATTCTAATAATAGATAATAAAGGGGGGCGGGATGTAAAAGAGAAGAACTGACAAAAGACATGATGAAAGATCAATTCTGTGATTGCATATGATTAATTGGCCCTGGAAGTTATTTCCTGTTAATTAACATTAAAAGTAGGACTTCTCGTGAAGAATCAAATGAGTCATTATGATGAATGGCAACATCTTTTTGCTGACCACAGAAGTTTATTCAGACAGACGTTCTGGTCAAATGAGTTCATTCTCTTCCAATCTGTCAGACCAGCAGGGAAACAATTCACATCTAAAGAGTTAGTACATCTACATCATCATCATCATCATCATCATCATCACAAGACTGAAATCAGTTGGCGGTCTTCCCGTCATGAACATCATGTTATTTCTCCAGCAAAGCCTCTGATGTGGGCGGTGGCTCTGTTCAGTGGTAACACAAAATGCCATTACAGCACGATAAAGATAAAGATACTTCAAACAGCTCGGGAATATATTTGGAGCTGATATCAGCACAACACGATCTATCTTTCACAAATCAAGGGATGTTTTCTCATGCGACGCAGTTTGTCGTTGTTTTTCTTTTCATATAAGTATGCAATAGTAACATATAAATCCCCAAATACCCCATGAAATAAAGAATAATCCCACAACAGTTAATCGTTATTCATATTCAACATGATTTATTATTAGTTATTCTCAGACAGACAGACAGTAGAACATGTCATCCTGCTGCGTCATGCCTCCAAGCTTCAAGTACTTCAAATAATATTTCTCATCAAAGCTTTGAAACCCAAAAAATGGTATCCAGGACAGCCCTAATAAACTACAATGTTCATTGTAATGAAGGAACATAAACAACAATGGAGCTCTATGGCACGGAGGTATAACCATCATCAGGCCCTGGACACACAGAAAATACTTCATTTCACACATCTATTCAAAGTCTAAATATGTTCAGGTATATTTTATTTAAACGTTCTCCCTAAAATCAGACTCTTTCCATATGAAAAGCTCACACTACTACTACTACTACTACTACTGTGCGTTCAGTGAAGGATGAACAACAGGGTGTTAAAGCGTGTAGGTGTGTGAAAGTGACCTGTTTCATCAGAGGTTGGACCGAGGGGGCGTTTGGAGGGAGGGAGCTTTTCGATTAGAGGTCAGCGTTCAAATCACACTCTGAAGTGAGCGTTGGTACTTTGCCCGCCGCAGCTCCCCAGTGGGCTGGCTTCCTTTAGTACCCGAATGCTCCTCCCTCTCTACTACAGACAAACACGCCGGTGTATGCAACAGCAGGAAGGAGAGGGAACGAAGATGAAAGACATAGGCGGTGATATCGAGAGATAAATCATGTTCAAATCGCTCCGGGGGGAAGCCATCCAAGACGTGTCATCAGACATCAACAGCGTGCCTCAGATCAGCCGTTTGGTTGATTTCACAAAGTCCTGATGGCATAAATCTGATTTTCTGATGTCTGCCTAAACAGGGCGAGCCCACACAGGATGGGATTGTTCCGCAGTTAGACAGCCGTGAAAAGATCAGTGTCACTATCAGGCTTGTAAGCCAGGTTTGCTGTTCCTGTGCGACTAGTAGACAAATACAAAAAACATATGATCCAACCAGCCAGACAAACACAGACATGTGTGTGCGTATCGGCCGTCCTTCGCCTTGACGGACATCTCTCCTCGGAGATAAACACCGGTGCTTAGCGGTCCACTTAATTGAGAGAGGTGCTGAGTGACAGGTGGGAAGGATGACGGGGAGGCTACTGCCAGAGTGAGGAGGGGATATAATACAGAGAGGAATGGCAAACAGGTAGTTAGAGGCTGCTCGTCCAGCTCCTTTTCTGTGAACAGTGGATTTGTATTTGTGTCCTGTGTGTGTCTCATGCAAAGGATGTTGGTTTTTAGTGTTTTTAATCTCTAAAATGTATAATTCATGTCGCGGGTTGCAAGGAAATTGGTGATAAAATAAAGTTAGGGCCGTTTATTGATTAAAATATTTAATCGTGATTAATCGCAAATTAATTGCACATTTTTTATCTGTTCAAAATGTAACTTAAATGAAGATTTGTCAAGTATTTAATACTCGTATCAACATGGGAGTGGGTAAATATGCTGCTTAATGCAAATGTATGTATATATCTATTTTTGGAAAGCAATTAAAAACACAAAGCAATGACAGATATTGATCCAGAAACCCTCACAGGTACTGCATTTAGCATAAAACAATATGCTCAAATCATAACATGTCAAACTGCAGCCCAACAGGCAACAACAGCTGTCAGTGTGTCAGTGTGCTGACTTGACTTTGACTTGCCCCAAACTGCATGTGATTATTATAAAGTGGGCATGTCTGTAAAGGGGAGACTCGTGGGTACCCATAGAACACATTTTCATTCACACATCTTGAGGTCAGAGGTCAAGGGACCCCTTTGAAAATGGACATGACAGTTTTTCCTCACCAACATTTAGCCTAAGTTTGGAGCGTTATTTCGCCTCCTTCTCGACAAGCTAGTACGACATGGTTGGTACCGATGGATTCCTGAGGTATTCTGATTTCTAGTACCTTCAAACGGAGTCTGCTACAACTTCCGAAAGAGCGATCGTGTTAAAGCCTTAAAGAAATTAGTGTCATTAAAACGAATTTGCGTTAACACGCCCTTCACGACAGCCCTAAATAAAGCACATTGAAAAGATGACATCTCTAAGCCTGATAAGTGATGTTAAATCCAGGTTTTGCATCCAAGTTTGCACGTGTACGGTACATCCATTTGAGTAGGAATGCACGAAAGTAAGCAACAATAGAAGCTAGATGATGTCTGTGTGTGCAAGCATGTGTTTGTGGAGGCTAAACAATGCTATCGCTCAGAGCATTAATGTCTGAGATGAAAAAGAAGTGGAGATGAAGTGAAAAGGCAGACAGCATGGAAAGGGCAGCCAGCAGAACACAGCAGCATTCTTGCAGCGTCTTATTACAACATTGTAAAGAGAGCAACACACACACACACACACACCGAGGGCAGTGTTGATTTGAGTTTTTTAGGAAGTACGTGAGGTCAGCAGAAAGACAAACCATGATTTTGACTGCAGGACTCAACAGCCGACAACAGCACTACTTCAGGAGGTAAATGAGTGCTGTGGTGTGTCAGTAATTTTGTTCTTGAAGCCAGTGAGTCCGCCCACACGAGCTTATAGTGGAGGGTGCATTTCTATTCTCCTGTTGCTATCAATTGTCTTTACTCCTCTTGTTCGAGCCCCCCCCCAGTCTTCACTGCTAATCCTCAGCTTTTAATGCGTATGTGTGTGTGTATCAGTAGTAATTGTATTTTACTCACAGAGTTAATTGCAGGGCACGCGGCGACATCGCTACAACAGTTCAGAAGGAATTCAAGCAGTCAGCAGGTTGTAAACATGCCAACAGTTTAGCCTCATTATTTAAACCACTTTGGGAGGTAGAACTTAGGGTGAAAGCATCTCACATTTAAGGAATACAAGGGCTGTTATAGAAACCCAACCCACTTCTGGCACTCATCCTTCCAATTGTCAAACCACAATTGGACTCCCACCAGTTTGCCTAAAGGGAAAAGGCCAAATGGGGACTATGGAAGGAGTTTTGTACCCTCTGCCATGGCATCACTTAACAAAACACAGGTAACTGTCCTGTCTGTAGTGTTATGTTTATTACACTTTATTTACACTTTTCTGTATGCTTGTCAGTATAAGCCAAGTATAATTTTGTTCAGTTCATCTCTGATAGGTACATAAAAAGTAATCTGAAAGCATACGCTGTTCATTTAAGTTTTAAAAGAAGTACACTAATAGCATAATTGAATAAACTTCTTTTTTTGTAAGGGTTGGGTTTGACATGTCGTGTAAATTGTCACAGACAGTTTGGGTCATAATTTAACTGTTTGGTTTCATTTTCTCTTACAGTGGTTTGTGAACTTTGTCTAATCATCTAACCCCCCAATGTTTCCTGCCCCATAGGTAGATATCACAGTGAGTACAATGTCATAACGGTAGAAAGGGTAGCCAAAACCAACTATTACACCTCAATACACTTTCGGATGACAACCAAGTTCTTTCGTGTGTGTGTGTGTGTGTGTGTGTGTGTGTGTGTGTGTGTGTGTGTGTGTGTGTGTGTGTGTGTGTGTGTGCGTGTGCGTGTGTGCGTGTGTGTGTGTGTGTGTGTGTGAGAGGGAGGGTCAGTGACGTCAGTCCCATCAGTGCCAAGGAGGATGCGGTGACCTCTCTCCTGTCACAAATCACTGAGAAGCTTGTTAAATGAGCACTTTCATCACGTCCTCTTCTTTCCCCTGTATACACAGACTCTCTCATGCACACAAATAACACCTTCTTCACCACTCCTCCTCCTCCTCCTCCTGCTTTATGAATATTCATCAAACAGCAGGAAGGTGATGTCAGCCTTTTTTTTCTCCAGCAGCCGCAGTAGTTTCCCTGAGTGCTTTCTTGGAGCGCTTGAACTTCAATGACATTGCAGATCAAGAGTCCGAGTGGCAGAAACCAGATGCAGGAGCAGCTTAGGGGATTTCTCTCAATCAATCGCTGCCGTTTCATCTCAGATGATCTGTGCATACTTTTAGAAGCGTTCGATGCAGCCTTGATGAACACTAGGAGGAGGGGAATTTGCAAATGCTGATTTTTGTTTGGATGTTAAGCAGAACGCCGTTTGGCCGACTGAAAAAAGGGAGAGGTTTCACTTTATTGGGCTATGAATCAGAGAGTTCAGCGCTGGCACGCCCACAGAGAGTTACCTAAGCTGCTCTATTTTGTTCTGCTCTTCTAATGATCATTTAAAGGAACTTCTATCACTGTAATTTGAGCACTCTGCAAAGTTCTACTCCTATGAGCTGTAAAAAGGTGAATAAAAGCATCTCTGCGTATTAAGACAGTGCTTTCACTCATCTGGGCTCACGGTGTTGTTAAAATCAATAAAACGTTCAGAGCACACCCACCACTCCATATAAAAAGAGGAAGTACTTTTTTTCTTTCTAATGCACAGCAGGCAGGTCATTTCCTTCACTTCACAAAGTAAACATTAACTCTTCCCCATTAAAGTAAAGATTACAGTCTTGATGAATAGGCGCTGCAACAGGAGTAAGAGGGCTTTATCCCAACAGACTCTCATAAAAACAGCTATGCAATTGTGCTCCGTGATGCAAAACGCGGCCAATTAAATCCCAACCAAGGGAAGAAAACGCTCCCTCTCCACTGTAACCATTCCACCAAATCAAATCGCTCAGCTCGAGCTAACCTGAGAGCCAGGCGCCCGTGACACTCATTCTCAACACAAACAGCCTCCACTATACTTTTATGGTGCACTCGCAGGGTTAGTTAAAAGCAGAAGTGCTGACCGGCCGTGCTGAATCCAAATAGCTGCCTCATTCACCGGTTGATTCATGGCGCTCATTATTCGGGCGGACGGACTTATTGCCTGCGTGAACAGCCCTGACCCGCAGGCCTGCTCTAAATCTCGCCGTCTCATGTAGGCAAACGCTTAAAGAGTGCGAGATGGTATCAGAAAGCCATTTAAAACAGATTACAAAACAAAAAAAGTGAAGATAGGCTGGAAATGAATAGATAAAGCAGTGCCAAAAAGCAAAAGATGATGGAAGAGAGAACTAAAAAAAAAAAAAAAAAAAAAGTCAGAGAGATAAGATGTTCTTGTGGTCGAGGGGAGAGACTGAATGCCATTAATGAGCCTGTAAGTCCTCAGACTCAGTCAAACACAGAGGATGTAGAGGAGACAGGGAGGAGGGTGGAGAGGAGGGAGGAAGCAGAGGACTGTAATTGCATCCCTGACCCGACTTCTTTTATCTGTCCCTGAGAGAGCTGGATACGGTCTCTTTGCTTAAGAGAGAGAAGTCAGGTCTGCCGTTCAGTGATTTACAATCTTCTGGCCTTCGCCCTCCTTCAGCCGTTCACACAGCAGCTGGTGCAGGAAAGCTAAAACAAGCACAGTAACAAAAACTGCAATGGCAAGTGCATGCACACTTTTAGCACAATGAGAGCCAAATCCATGTGTTGGCAGGACAGTATTGTTTGTGAAAATATATTGGCATTGGCAAGTAAATTAAATTGGCATTTATTGCTCAAAATTAACATTAATATTTATGTAATATTTATTTTTGTCATCCTCGATCAAGTTTATTGTTCCAACTGTAAAAAATACCTTTAGACATTTTTATCACAAAATGTTTTATCATACTGTACGACCAGATTGTTAGATTGTTATTTGCAATTGTCGATATCGGTCCCAACTTCACACCTCCCTTAGTTACTGTTGCCAAGCCATATAATATAATGCTGATATAATGACACAGTTCAGGGGAGGGGGTTAAACGAATCAACGTATCCTCATTCGATTCGTATGTTATCTACAAAAAATGATTCCTCATTTTTTGTGCATTTTCCTAAGAATGTTCAGCAACCCGTGTCAATTTCCGCTCGTTACATGCTTACAATAAATAATACAAGTTATACAACAATACAAGTAGTACAATAAATAAACTTCCGTCTTCACAGGAAACAACTTGGTTTAGGCAACAAAACTACTTAGTTAAAGGTCCCATATCATGCTAATTTTCAGGTCCACACTTATATTTTGTGTGTCTACTACAACATGTTTACATGCTGTAATGTTTAAAAAAAACTTTATTTTCCTCATAGTGTCTGCTTGAATATACCTGTATTCACCCTCTGTCTGAAACGCTCCGTTTTAGTGCATTTCAACGGAATTGCGTTGCTAGGCAACACCTTGGGTCCATGTTTACTTCCTGTCAGCTGATGTTATTTACATACACTGCAACAGGAAATAAACTGAGACACAATCCTAACAGCTTGTTTCAAAGCACAATTTCTGAATACGGCCTGGGTGTATTGCTCCGTATATTGAGTGCTTTGATAGTTTAACAGTATTTATAGAACAGTTAAACCTACTTTATAATATAAAATACATGAAAATCTCACTTTTTACAATATGGGACCTTTAAGTTTAGGAAAAGTTTGGGTTAAAATAACACCAGAAGTGGCGTTATTTAACTACGGAAGTTATGTGATAAGAAAAATCAACGTTGATTTCTGGTTCCATACGTGGTACAAACACTGGTCTCCTGGGCGAAAGTCTGATGCTTTTTGACCCACTCATCAACCCGACCTTCTCCCTACGCAGCTCTTGTCGCTCTTTATACTTGCTAGTTCACAATTATGTGGATTACATACAAATTGATTTCATGGGATACTGCATATACAAATTACAAATTAAATTGTGTTACTTTTCCTCGGTGAACGAATGGTTAACTGAACAATCACACATGCACACACACACATGTACATCCTGTACTATAGGGCCACAGGGCAGGGTACTCACGACCAATAAATGCAGCCAAATAGCTTGATAACTTGCCATCAAAACAACCTGACAAAGTCAAAAATAAGAAAAACCTGACAAAGTGCACTATAATCTGTCACTGCCAGCTTCTGCTGTTGTATAATCCAACAGGCGTGTGTGCTGTCCCACGTCTCCACAAAGCGCGTTGACAGACAAAATTGCCCCTCATCAAATAGTCAAACTTACTAAAGCAACAAAACAAGAGTAATTTGCCTCAGGAGACGGCACATTGTCAGAGAAAGACGCTTACTTTTTCGCCTGTCAGAGGCGGCTGTGCTCTCTGCTATACCGTTGAAATTCATTTTGTTTAATTTTCGGTCAGTTTAAAAGCTTCATCTTCTGTGTTCTGCCATAAGAAGCTTTGAGTCAGTGAGCTGCTGCCAGTTCAGATTTACCCCCATTTCCAGACGGGAGTGTGTCTTCCCACAAAGCTACAAATGAACTCTGAATCTGCGGCGCTGTAATGGGATTATGAGCAGGAACTCAATCATCCAGGAACTACAGTTGCTCCAGGTATGAACGCATTCGCTCCTCCTAACGTGTCAACAGTGGCTGTCAATCAAAATCTTCAAACCAGGACTTATAAAGGGGGGAGAGAACCGTTTTTGGAACTTATTCCATGAATTATCATTCTTCTCTTCCAGTTTAATCACACCTTCCCCTGCCGTCACAGCTCAGTGTTTGTGTCTCCTCTCAACGGGCCGGAGTCCCAATCCTATCAAGCCGCCACAGGAACAAAGACTGCTGTCCCCCTCGCTTTCTGCTTCCTCCATCCCTCGCTTCCACCCCATCCCAATCTCTAAAAATAAAAAATCCCCTCCTGGTCCTGGTCTTCACCTCCGAGCGACCTGCCAGAGCTCATAATCCAAACTAATTCTGAAAGGCAGAAAAGTCCCGGTAAGCTCCAGTGTCGCGTCAGGAAATATTGGTGCGTGTAAAATATTCATGCCGGGGTGTTCTAGTTGCTGCTTCCTTCTGTGTTTAAGAGGAAATGCTATATCAGGATGTGGATTTTAGCAACTCTTTTGGAGTCTTGACTTTTTTTTTTATAATCCTCTGTGGCCGTAGTGCTTGGTCAGATGGAGCTCTTTGTGACTATAAGTGATAATGGCTCAGCTTCATGCCTCAGCTATTTCAAATTAAATGCATAACAAAATGTCTGAATTGTCTCAAACAACCATGGACTAATGCCCCCGGGCTGCAATATACATCGGATTTTATAGTTTATATCAACTGAAAATGGATATATGGACCATAATAGAGGCAAGATTGAGGTTATCTGCTGACCTTTGAACAACCACCTCATCATTTTGTCGTGGTGGCAGCAGAATAAGCAAAATATCCAATTTTTTTTTTTTAGCCACGTCCTCCAGCTCCTCTTGGGGGTATCCTGGTAGTATTCTCAGGCTGGATGGGAACACTTTAAGATACAATTTTAGATCCAATCCATCATTTTTCCACAATATTTATCATCAACATATTCTGCATCGCATTTGACATGATGTCTATTCTTTGGATTTTGAGGTTGAATATTTCACGTTGTTGCGTTTATCCTCATCTGTTCAGCTCTGTGGGCTATATACAGTAAACTGTGATGTATATACAGTAAACTGTGACTTATATTAATTCCAAACAAACTGAAAATTAAAAATGCTTCTACTCCTGTGCTGCAGACAGGACTGTAGGGCTGTGCATTGGCAAGAAGATACGTATACAGGGGCTACAATTCAATATGTTGCGATACCGTAAGCAAGAAGATATATTGTGATTTTTAAAAACTAATTTTAGGAACTGTACTAGACTGTCGTAGTGTAAAGAACACACCACCATATGCATAAAATGTGCAGCGTTCAGTTCAGAATAAATGCTCAGCTCCCATTGCAAAGAATTTAAAAAAGAAAAAACATGAACATAGCGGTTGTGGCGGTTGCTTGCTACCCAAAGCCCGGGTATCGCTATCGGTGTCTGGACTGAAAAAGTCAGATCGGTGCATCCCTAGTTGTTGTTAAACATTGTAGGCCTACTTACACCCAGTAAATGCCAGGGTTCTCACAATATCTCCCTGACCTTAATTGTCTTTAGTCTGTACTGGGCCATTTTGTTCACAAGATTGAACAGAGTTTCATTCTATAGAGTTTTATTGAGGAGAAAAAAAAAAAGCTTTGAGCTAATGAGCACTATAAGTGCTCACTAACAGATGGTTAGAAACATCTAATTACCATGAGTGCTTCACCAAATCAATTCTCACTCTTTGCTCTTGCCTTCAGTGTGTCGACACATCACTAACCTGTCAGGTGTGGCCCGGGCCTGTCTGTCGTTATATAAGCAAGGGAGGCAGCAGAGCTTCCTAAAGTCAGCGTTAGCAGAAGGGACACTTCAAAGCGCTGAGCGTAACCTCTGTAACTTTGGTCTAATGTTCCACTTCATGGCCCCCCGCTTACCCCTTTTGGAAAAGTGATTACAGGGACCGTACAGATCCTTTTCCCTGACCAAACACAAAACACACCGAGATAAACAACGTCTCCCTCCGCTGGGCTGAAGCTCACAGGAACATAGATGAACCAGAATGTACATAAAGACATCAGATTTATTGCAGATTTTCTGCTTGATCTGCGTTTAATGTAGAAGACTGTAAAGTATCAGTGAGGCCAATTTCCAGAAGCAAATTACTCGCTTGGGCTGAGTCCTTTATGTGTTTGCTGAGTGCTGAATTTAAAGACCATTAACATTCTGTTGGCCCAGGACTTTGAGAGATCCCTGAGAGTTCCCCCCCTGTGTGGAAACTGTTGACAATTCAGTGGGTTGTCTTTGTGCTGCTGGGGCTTAAAATGAATGAAATCAATTTGCCTTAGCCATGTGTGTGTGATACTCTGCTCTGCAGCATATTTTCTAGGAATATCAGTCAGGAAATCATGTTAGTGTTTCTGAATTGGAAACACCTTGTTGATGCTAACCTGTGATTTCCAACGCAAAGTTTGTATGCTGAAAGAACATGGGCCAATTCACGCCTTGTCCCCAGAAGGTCTCTCAGTTTAATTTAGCAGAGGATCAGGGATCATATTTATGAATGCAAATTTATGAATGGAGAGTCAGAAAACTGTTTTTTGTAAAACAACGGAAATCTATATCCAAACAGAAAATCCTTCAACACTCATCACTTGTAAAATGTAGCTGTTTCAGCCATCATTATGTCTTAATAGGGTCATATTTTAATGTTTTGTATTGATGTGATGGACAAGAACCGTGGACGTGTTTGCTGAAGCTGAACTTTTATTGCAGTAAATTTAAAAAGCTTGAGTTTGCGCTGTGGGCTGAGATTAAAGAGCAGGAAAATAGTTGAAAATCAGTTATACAGTATATATTCTGATTGAATACTTTATTCTGATTGGTCAATCACAGCGTTCTATGGACTGTTATTTTTTTTTAGCAGACCGCTGCTATACATAACATAACAGACCGTTGCTAAGGAAGCATTTCTGATGTCTGACTCTGGAGGACCATTTTTGTGTCAAATAATTAATTTTCTTAAGTAAGTAGTCGTGTAATAAGCTGGATAATGTACAGCTAGCGGGTAATTTTTGTGAAATAAACCCCCTAAGGGAGTGCAAAACCCCTCCGCGAACTGCATCTCCCTGTCAGGGTTTATTTCGCAGCAATGACCGACTCACTGTACATTATCCCTTACATATACATTTTATATATTATTAGTATTATTTGGCGGCATCTAATGGTGAGGTTTCAGATTGCAAATTGAACTACGGTGGCTGATGCAAAAACGTGAAACCGCCAATGGCGCTCTCTGGGCCACTGTAGAAACATGGCTGCCAGCTCTGTGAAGAGGGTCGTGTCCATAGGGGTGAACCACAAGTTGCAAAAACTTTCCTGAGGTTGGCTGCCCAATGACTTATCCGAACCTTAACCATTCGAGGTCAACGCTTAACCTCAAACATCTGCCATAAGTTTCACAACTTGTGGGTTACCTTCTAGACATGACCCGTGAAGAGGACCCGCTCCGTATGTACTGTAGATATAAAAGGCTCATTCTAAGGTAACAAAAACACAACGACTCTTAGTTTCAGGTGATTATACACTAAAGAAAAAATACTTAGCAATATTATATTCCATTTCTGCCAATAGATCCCCCTAAATGCTGTACACTGTGCCTTTAATATTTGTTGCATGTTTGCAGTGGTGACCATGAAACAGACTCAACTGCAGCCCATTTTATCTGTGAAGCAAACATTACTGATAATGATCCCATTTTCTAGTCCAGCATTTTTGTCATGTTCCCAAACTAGAAACCACACAACAGGAAACATTGGCCGTAAAATTATATAAACTAAAGCACTGACTGTGTCAGAGCCCTCCAGTGGTTTAATAAACATAATGCTAGCAGTCTGACACAATAACCTTGTTAATTAGGAGGCTGCCTACAGAAACAGCACATTTTATGTTAGGACAGAGATTTTGTTTATGTACAAACTCAAATTATTTTCTTCATCCATCATAGAAACGCTCCTCCTGCCCCATTTCTTTAAAGCGTATACCCCTATAGTTCATCACAATACAGTGCTCCCTGTATAACCAGTCTTCTGGCTTTCATCAATTTAATTAAATCTCCACTACAAAGACAAAGTCAATCAAGTGGGAATGAAAAACAATTACGATTTTTCTCTCACTCGGTATTTGTTTCATCCATCCATCCATCCATCCATCAGCTCTCCAATCACTCTGAGCTGCATCTATTGACTCACAGTGTCGCTGAAATAAACTGAAATAAGAACAAGAATTACATCCGGGGGTGATCTTCATGCATCACTTAACAGTTATTCCCTCCTTATTTAGTCACTAGAGATTTGCTCCTACACATTTCAGCTTGTTGGATGCCATCCTTAATACAGACGAGGTTTGTCAAGTTTGGGTTCCTGTTCTTATCTGTGAATATTGTAGCCTACAATGAGTCAGGTCCGGCATTTTAGTGCCATCTTCTACCCTAAAGATCTCAGATAAAACTCCCTTTGTGTTTCTTTAAAACATATAGAAACAAAAAGGACTGCAGGGACTAAAGATCATAAAGGGTGATTCTTTGTGAAGCTGTGGACAGAAAGCTGCTGCTGTTACAATGAATAATGGCACTTCTCTATCATCAAATCACTTTCTACTGCCTGTAAAGTTAAGAGTTAAAGAAACCCATTTTAAAAGGATCATTCCGGTTAACTTGGGTCTTATTTTTGTAACCTCGGCACGCAGTGTAAAAGGTTATGTTAACATTTAACTTAATAACTGAGATCTGCGAACGCGGTAAAGTCAGATAGGGTAAGAAACATGAGCGGCAAGACGATCAGACCAGTTGTAAACATTGAAACAGTCACGACAGAGATTTTGCAAGTTTTTACAAACGTAAAAGGCAAGCATCTCATATATCAGGTGGGAATGCGTGAGCAAAAACTCGCCACAGGAGGATTCAAATAAGATTCAGATAAGGAAAATACATGATAAAGTTAGATCTCAGTAT
>CAKALG010032631.1:1279-11831 GCA_916700815.1 Helicolenus hilgendorfi | reverse complement strand
GCTCCCTGGGGCTTGGAGGTGGGGTGGACAGAAGGAATGGGTCCCCCAGTTCGGGAAAAGCTGGTGCCCAACAGCAACCAGTGACTGGAGTAAACAGCCCGGGCAATAATAGCGGTAACGGGAGTGGAGCAGTGCTGAGTACAGCAGCTCTACAGGCCCATCAGCACCTGAACCGTACTAATGGAGGAGTTACACTCTATCCGTACCAGGTAAGATACCTGCAATCACACATAAAATCTTTAGAGCTACTTCTCCCACGCGGACATTGCAAATATTACCATGGAAACTAAATAAATTATTATTTCTGGTCTTATATGATTCTAAGAAATGGTAACAGGCTACCTGCAGATGAATGCATCTCTCGATATGAGTCGGACACACGGGTCAATTCACTAACTGACCTATATCACTGACAATACAAGTTAAATGTATTTACATGATGAATTTGTCATCCGATACCCCACCCCTCCCGGTCATCATTTGACCCGGGAAGCGGCGAGGTTTGGCGAGGGATGCACACCGCATGGAGGAAATGGGCCATCTGCGCCTA
The DNA here is from genome assembly GCA_916700815.1 of Helicolenus hilgendorfi. Taxonomy (NCBI): domain Eukaryota; kingdom Metazoa; phylum Chordata; class Actinopteri; order Perciformes; family Sebastidae; genus Helicolenus; species Helicolenus hilgendorfi. The sequence goes on along the minus strand of CAKALG010032631.1, from coordinate 11,281 downwards.
GCTGGCTATACTGTTTCCCACTGGCTGGCTACTCTATATACTTGTGGAAAGCCCTGATCAGGGGCTTAAAAAATAAAAGTCAGGGTACAGAGAGAACCAGAAAATGAAAGCATCAGAGAGGCAATGGCCAAATTTCTGGCCAAGAAAAGTGTGAAGAAGCAGCAGGTATGACAGGTGAAGCTGATTGTACAAAGGTGAGGAGCTAGGCAGACTAGCAAATAAAACCAGCTGTAGCGAGCTCAGCTTTAAAGCTAGTGTGGAGATACTGGTATCATATGAACTAGATGACCTGGAGTCCAGGTGGATGAGGCGCTCTATTTGGAAAGTCTGTCCCCCTGTCCATAATTCCTAATGGCTGGCCTGACAAGGACACAATAATCCACTCAGAATTCTTGGATTTGATAACCATCTCTTAACGAGGGGGGAGAATAATATCCTTTTCGACTGAATTGAGGCAGGACATAAAGAATTGAGTGAACATGACGCAAACTGTAAAAGTGAGTCAAATTGAAAATGGAGATAAAAGAAGAGGTTTTAAGAGGAGACGGGAAGAGAGGGATCATGAGTAGACAAGAGAGGAAGATGGTAGGAGGGAGAAAACGCCTCAGGTGACGTGTGGTCTCGAGGTGTGCGGAGGGAGGCAGGAGAGCTGAGACTGTAGGGGAGATCCAGAGGTGTGTGTGTGTGTGTGTGTGTGTGTGTGTGTTCACATGTGTGTATGAACGTGTTCTACAGATGTAATAATTCATACAGTGATAATTAGAACTCTGGGGACTCTATGTCACACACCCCCAGTACCCCTTCACTCCTTCACTCTCTCTCTCTCCCTCTCTCTCTCTCTCTATCTTTCTCTCTCTCACACACACTTATGCCTCTTTCCTTCCTTCTCCCCTATTATTTCTCCTGTCTTTCTCTGTTTCATATTCACCCCCTCTTCTATCTTGCTGTTTCGCCATCTCTCTCTATATTTTCATTCAGCCCATGACTTGAGTCAGATGCAGAGATATGGAGTCGTGGGTGGAAATTATTTTGTACAATCTCTGGAATTGTTTTGTTATCTTATCCCACTGGTCAGAAATAAATTAGGCACAAGAGCCTTCATGTATTCTGGCCGGTCTTTGTGGAAATGATGGTGAAGGTGTTCAAATCTGAAAGAGCGTTTCTCTTTTTTAACGCCGTTTGCATCCTTACCATAATAACTTACTACTAATTTAGGAGCAATGGAAGTTAGACGGCGACTGGCGGTACCACAGTTTCACAAGCGTGTCCTCGAACTACGGTGCCCTTCAGCTAACATAAAAACATGGAAGACTCTCTCTAGAGCCAGTGTTTGGTATGTCCATTCTGGGCTACTGTAGAAACATGGTGGTCTCTGTGAAGAGGACCTGTTCCCTATGTAGATATGAAGGACTCATTCTAAGCTATCGAAAACACAACGATTCTTATATTCAGGGTAGTATAGAGTGCTGTAGGGATGACGTATTTTTGTAGGCCAACCAGGAAGTTAGCATCGCCCTGGGTTCCCTTGACAAAAAGCCAATGGGATTTTTCTATTGGGTTTTGGATTATTGCAGAAAATAAGCTCTGTGGCAAACAAACATTGATGATACTTACACGTTTTGTTCTGTAAGATAAGTAAGTAAGTAAGGTAAATATTTGAATGTGTGTGTCGTGTTGTGTGTGCTAAAGCAACTTGTATGCCAGCATCTGTGTACAAGTGTGTTTGTCTCTGTGTGCAAAAGGGCTTGGTTTTGTGTATAAAGTATTTGAGTTAGTATCTGTGTTGGGAGATGTAACATGTTAGCGAGTCTGAGTGTTTGTGCCGTGACTTTGACTCTAATGGTGTTTCAGCAGGAAAGGAGAAAGCCAGCACGATAATAAATCACCCTCGTTTAGACTCACCCCTGAGAGAGGAAGAGAGGGGGAGGAGCTGAGCAGAGAGATGATCAAAAAATGGGTATGGAAAGTAAAAATGATAAACTGAAAGATGGTGAGATGTGGGCAGAGAGGATGAAGAGGAGGTTATAGAATAAGAGAGAATAAGAGACAGTTTATATAGAGAGATCAGTGTATATGGGCACATTGCTGAGATGACTGGCAAACCTCTACACTGTATTTACATTTTTGCTGCTGTACAGTACAAAACGAAGATTTCTGTTCATGTTGTAGCCTCAGTGGAGCTTTCAATATGTCTATAATGGCAGATGAGAAATCTCTTCCAACATATTCACGCTCTTTGTTAAAGCAGAAAAGAAAACATACACATGTGGAACGACAGCAGGGAAAATTAATCGGGTTTAAATTGAAACTTTGCACCCAGAATCAGTGGGATTTATGGGAAATGAGGTTTAGAAATACTACCAACAGCAACACTGGTATGGTCTTATTTGATGTAATCACTTTTAATGATTAAAATCACCATTTAAGACACATTCAGAGGTAGCACAACAAAAGACAGAGAGGAGAGCTGAAAGAGAGAAACAGAGAACGGAGGCGACCCGTCTGCCGGTGTAGCTGACATTAAAATGGTGCTGGGTCAGCAATCTAAGAGTTGACAACCTCCACATTTTATATTTATTAGGACTTTTCTTTTTGGTCCCAGAAGAAGGGTAGGACAAATGGAAAATGCTGAATCAGTCAGAACAAAGAAGACTGATTATACCAGACTGGGTGTGAATCTGCCAGGTAGCTCCCTGGGATCAGTGAGCCGATGAAGGCCACAAACATTTTCAAATAGATTTCATATAGTTTCATGTTCAATTCTTGCGGTGGTGTGTCTCTCTCTCTCTCTCTCTCTGGCAAGAAAAAACGAATCTAACATTGTCTCTTTGCCCTCACTCTGTCCTTCAAGCAGCTAATTGAAAACAGGTTTATACAGTGTGTGCCTCTGTGTGTGTTTACTGTGTTTCTGTCTGTTGTGCCTAAGTGTGTGTGTGTGTGTGTGTGTGCGTGTTCTTTTGAGAGAAACAGGATGTGAGACAACACACACACACACACACACACACACACACACACACACACACACACACACACGCACACACGGGTTTACAGTATTCTGTCAGACTTAGTTTAGGATTAATTTGGGGAGCAGTGGTGGCCTAAAGGTTAGAGAAGCTTGTGACTGGAAGGTCGCCAGTTCGATCCCTGGAAGGGCAGGATAAATCTGGTTGGGGAAAGTGAAAGAGCAGCATTTTTTCCCCATCTGTCCATCATGAGTCCTACAGTGTTAAAGGAGTGCAATGCCCAAACTGCTCTAGTGTAGTTGCACACCATGCCCATGCAGCTTTATTAAAAGTTCACTAGCAAGCCAAACTCACAAATACAATGGCTGTATTCCATTAATTACTCCCGCCAAGGTCCCCTTGAGTTCCTCTATGAGAGAGCAGTGCACATGCTCCCAATAAGAAGACAGCATTGAGCTCTGACGTGTAGTTTTGTCACGTCCTCATACCTCAACTACAGAAGGTCATGTGTCCTCTGCTTTCTTTTCCTTTCCTCTCCGTCTCAGAGACACTGTCTGTGTTTCTGTAATTCTATCTCTAATGTTGACTAAATAATCACCCCATTCCATTTGCTCACTAACTCCATGTTCGTGTGTCTCTCCCCCACTTTCATCCTGAAAGGGCAGGCTCTCTCTCTCTCCTCCACTCTGCTGCAGTAAGCATTTAGATTGTTTTACAGATTGTGTCTATCCCCCTGATAAAAGCAGGCAGGACCACACACACTCAAACACACCATCTCTCGTTTCATTCTCCCCATACAAGCCTGAAATCTAAAGGGTAACTTCAGTATTTTTCAACCTGAATCCTATTTCCCCATGTTTTTGTGTCTAATTGACTAATGGGGACAACACTTTCTGAAATTGGTCCAGTATTGAGGGAAAACGCTGTAACCAGCAGCCACGAAACGAGCTGCGAGGGCAAATGAACAGTGTCAATGTAACGTTACTAGGGCTGTCAATTGATTCAAATATTTAATCGCAATTAATTGCATGATTGTCCATAGTAAATTGCGATTTAATCTGTTTAAAATGTACCTTAAAGGGAGATTTGTCAAGTGTTTAATACTTTTATCAACATGGGAGTGGGCAAATATGCTGCTTTAAATATTGTCCAGAAACCCTCACAGGTACTGCATTTAGCAGACAAAATATACTCAAATCATAACATGGTAAACTGCAGCCCAACAGGCAACAACAGCTGTCAGTGTGTTAGTGTGCTGACTTGACTTTATATAACATTATAGAAAAGAGCCTACAGAGAAATAAAAAGTTTTTCTATCTGCTTGATCCAGTCTGCTTGTTGCTGTGTCTCGTTGTGAAATCTGAATATCCGTATACTCTGGTTCAAATAAATACAGGCTGCCGTCGAATTCAAAGACCTCATCCACATCGTCGAAATCATCTAAATATTCAGTTCCATAACATTGAAAATCTTTTAGATAACACTAAGCTACGTTTTCTGTTGTCCAAAGTCTGCCCGACTGGCACTCGTGTTTCCACCATGTGAAATCACATTTCACTATTCACTATTCCACCGTTGTCTTCTGGCAACACCTCACCTCCCCAGATTTCAGAAGGAGACTTCTCCTTGAGCGAGACTCTCTCCATAATGTCAGACACTTATAATAACAATCAGAGCTTGTCATGGCAAAAACAAGCACTTTTCGTGGATGGCGGTACCAGTTTGCCCCAATAGCACCATGTTGCAGCCTGTGAGCAGCTGCCGTCTACAGAGCTCTCCACAATACCAGAACAATTTCACAACCTGTTGTCCCTATTAGTTAGTTAGACACAAGAACATGGGAAAATAGGATCAAGGTTAAAAATATACCAAAGTTAGTTGGTTGCCTGTAGCATTATGGTTGGAAAAGGATGGAAAATAAAATAGATGTAAGAGTGACAGATGAGGAAGGTGAATGCTGGGGAAATGGCGTTTGTGTTGTAATGAAGATGAATGGGGCAGCTTTTACCTTTTTCTAAGAGCAGAGAGAGAGAGGGGTTGGATAAGTGCTGTAGAGAAAGAGGAGGGGTGAGAGTGACAGAATAAGTGTTTAAGTGTTTTTTTTATCCCGTCTTTTGCGGGAAATCTGATATCACATTCATCAAAGTCCCCCATTGACAAGTACAATCTCAACACCAGGTGTGCTACGAAAACACAGTCGGATGCGTTTTCATTGATTTGCTGCATGGTTTTCAACACATTTGGCTGTTGTATTTTCCTCAGCACTCTCTCTGTCCTGTTATTATCTACATCCTGGTCTCTCTTGCTGCGATGACCTAATATCCCCATAGGGATCATTAAAATTTCATCCAGTGTAATTTAATCTAATTTATGGTTAAATGTAGAGAGAGCAACTCAGCCTGTACGTCCTGTGGGAAAATCTGAATGGAACGAACTCATAAGAACAAACAGGAACAACAAAAACATAATTCATTTCAATGACTACATCACCCAAAATGCCATCCATTTCAATTGCATTAGCCAGGTGACCATGCAGGAATTATCATGCTTTCCATCTCTTTTCTGTGTGCAGTAGTTCAGATGCAGAACTAATTTGACAGCTCTCTTACAATAGCTGTTTTAATGAGATGCATGAAGCATAATTACCCATCAGCACACCGCTGTTTCACACACAGGGAAGCAGAGAAAACCTCATGATAGTATGAAATGAATCAGGATATGGTTATTGCACTTTTTTTGGTGACAATGGGAGGTGCAGCTGAGTAAAACAATCCAGTCCCTGCTGTCTGAACTGCTGACCGCCGCATATCATTCAACAACCTTTACTCCAGTCTTCAGCTCACATTATAATAACCCTCTGTGGGGACATTTCTCCCACAGCATGCTGGTAGTTTTCCTCTTCCCATTTATCAGGATAAATGAGCAACCAGTACAAATGCACAGGTATCCCATGTAGCCCACTGAACCCTTATTCCATACATTCATGACTGCTTTAATAATGCAGGGGGAAGCAAGCTAAGCCCGAGCGTTTGAAATGCATATAGGTGCACAGGGAGAATGGCGTATAAACTATAGAGGCGTCTCATTTACAATAGGTAATCTATCAAGGCAGTGGGCTGCATGCTCGGACCCCAGAAGCCCTCAGCAGTAAATATACGCACAGCAGAGCTGATTTACACACGCATACACACAGAAGTGCAGACACATGCACACACAAGGACACAAGGACACAAGGCACAGACATGCTCACAATAGACATACATGCTTGCAGATTTACACCCACTCAAGCTATAGTTCCTTTATTGGAGCGTGGGGGTCATGATTTAAGTGCTCTGCTGTCCGGCTGCTGGCAGCACATAAAGAACTATAATCAATAATCCATATCCTTCACGAATGGGTCGCCTACACGCACGCACATGCCTTTACATACTGTACACATCAACACACACACATCTGTGCACACAGTGACAAACTAATGCAACACACACTCTCATACAAAGCAACTGAATGTGTCATATAAATGCCTCTGTGTGTGTGTCTTAAGTATCCTAAGAATCAACATGGACTAAAGACCCACACTCACACATAGGCAACAAAACTTTAAAGGGGACATATCATGAAAAACTCACTTTTTCAGTGCTGCCTACCAACCCACAAACTGTGAAATAAGACAAGCCAGTCAGTTTTTTGTGGGCTGTCTAGATCAGAAAACATGTGATTCACCAAGCCGTTCATATTTGGCTCCCCTTCCTACAGTATGTCACATGCAGGCTCATTAGAATATATCACCCACAGCTTGAGAGCTATATTTGCAAAGGTTCACCATATTTTTCACACAAGCCGATCAGAGCAGACTGGGCTTTTTTGGGAGGGGGTCTTAAAGAGACAGACGCTAAAACGTAGAGTTTCAGACAGAGGGTAAATACAGGTGTATTCAGACAGAAAGCGGTAGTTTGTAGTCGTCATTCAAAAAGAAGAAACCGGAAGACCAAGGATGGTGGAAATACAAGCTGTTGTTATGACACGTACATGAAACGGGGCGTTTGCCGACCATTTTCACACCACTCTCACTCACCTCTTAGCTTCATTCCAGATGGCCATGATGCATGCAAAGATAAAGTTGTTGTGATGAAACAGTGACTCACAGGCACAGCAAATTTCATTTCTTTACAGTGTTATAAGTGCAAAGTTCTCTCTCTATGTCCTCACTGTCCTTCTTATCTAATAAAGGACAAATGACCAGAAGGATGATCCAATAACAAAGGATAAATGTGAATAGCTTAAGATGGCAGAGCAAAGGGACAGAGAGGTATAAGGGTGACGGAGGGGGCGTTGGGTTAAATGAGAGAAGCGGAGGCAGGAGGAGGGTGTGTTTGCGTGTTTGTTTGTTTGTTTCTGTCTATGTGGGACTCAGACAGCATTCTGCTGCTGGTTCACTAGAGAGCTTATCTGCTGTCTGTCTGCCAAGAAAAACACACAAACAACACACACACACACACTTGAAATGAACAATAATAAAATAATCTCTTATGTGAACTATGCCATGTTGAAAATAAGAGACAGTTGTTTTCTCTCCAAAAGTTGTACTTTTTCCAAATGATAAATATAAATATCAAATAATAGAAGGAGGATCTGACAGTGTTGCAAGTCCTATGAAATATATTTTGGAAGTTGTTGAAATTTCAGTATTTCTGAAGCCAAAAATCCTTCAGAATACACATATGAATGGACATGAATTATTCTTAAACAGGATACAAAAGGGTCGTGGGAATCCAGACCCTATCTGGAAAAGACTAGAGCCAAGATATACTGTAGTGTGTGTGTGTCTTTCTTTCTACTTCTTAGTGGAACAACAAAACACGGATGTCACAGAAAACCTGTCACAGAAAACCTGTCACTGACTGTGACTTCACCTCATTTTGAATCTCTCTGTCTCTCATCAGATCTCCCAGATGATCTCTGAGGACTCCAGAGAAAGCCTGACCGAGGCCGCCCTGAACCGCTACAACACTCACTCTCCTTCACACACAAACTCAACGTCAAACACAAACTCTCCCTCTCACACGCCAGCTTTGACAACGACAGCGCCGCCGACCACCACCTCTGCTGCCGCCTCCTTCTTTGCCAGGTAAGATACATTCAGATCAGAGCACCACACGTGTATCATGGGTATCATTGACTGTGTGTTCCAATACCTCTACTACTATTTAGTATGCCAGAAAAAGATTTAGTATGTCCCAAATGTATGCATACTGCATGCAATAGTAGGTACTTTGTAAAGGAAAAAGTATGCCATTTGTAAGGTAGCTGTAATGAGTAATGTGACACCATGCTGGTCTTATATTTGGAAAACTTTCTAATATTAATGGTCAGGAGGTATGCTGATCTCTATTGTATTTGAGTTAGACTAAAATGACACCTGAGAACTAAAGACGATGTGACTGAATGGGACAAAATAAGACTGAAAGGTTTCTAGAGAGCCACAGGGAGCCGTTGAATCACACAATACTGATATGAACACTGGTACTGTATTTGTTTAATCCCACAAGGATGATTTTTTTAGGATTTAGCTGCATTATAGGAACTAGAAAAGTAAATATTACAGGGGATCGCCATCTTGGTTTCAGGCCGTCGCCAACTTGTTTTTTTTGCAACCAAAAGTGACACGAGAGGGTGGAGCTAAGTACAACGGAACGCTGAATAACAAACTGTGAAAGGGGTAAAGTTATAAGCCGAAAACGAGAACAAGTCCCAGACCGGACAACGCCGTGGAAGCCACGCCTTAAAGCACACCCTGCTGAGACCATCATGCTGTATTGAAGAAGACTTGAAACTAGCAATTGAGACCATAAACTTATGTTTCTAATGATTACTGAGGTAATAAATCAAGTGAGAAGTAGGGACATTTTCTCATAGACTTCTATACAATTTCACTTCTTTTTGCAACCAGAGGAGTCGCCCCCTGCTGGCTATTAGAAAGAATGCAGGTTTAAGGCACTTCAGCATTGGCTTCACTTTTCAGACCCGGAGGTTGATCACTGGTAAAAACAAGTGAGTGAGATGCATCTTACTGGCTTATTTGTGTCAGAGTAATCCTTGGGTTTGCTTCATCCTGGACATCATCACAGTCTGACTGCTCCTGCTGATGCCTCTCAAGTCATCTAATAGAGCAGAAAGAATGAATGAATGGGCATACAAACAATTACCACATTGTAAAATGTTGTTAAATAGGCAGTGGAAAATGAAATACTATTATATATTGTGCATAAGCATACTTACTTAATCTTTTGGTGTGTTTATTTATAAATCACCTATCAAGTCAGCAGTCGTCGATGAGCCGTGTAATCAAATCTAGAGAAATGCAGAGCGACACAACATAAATAAGACACGGGTAATCTGGGTAAATTATTGATGAATAAACATGGCAAGTTCAAAATGAATGAGTAAATTATTCATGGATAACACACGACTATGAGGGTGTCACAGTGTCTGAAGTATTGCTGAGACGTCGTATCTAATGAGCTGCTTTAAATCACATTATACCCATGCACTTTCACACCTACTCTCTCCTCTGCTCTCCTCTCCTGTCCTCATCCTCTCCTCTCCTCTCCTCTTCCCTCCTTCTCCTTACCTTCCCCTCTCCTCTCCTCCTCTTCTCCTCTCCTATACCTCTCCTTTTCCTCTCCTCTCCTCTCCCACTCCTCTCCTCTCCTTTCCTTCCCTCTTCTTTCCTCCTCCTCTCCTCTCCTCTCGTGCACAGTCCTGTCTTTTGTGCTTGAGTGTGCGTGCGTGCTCAAAATCCACAGATAATTCAGTGTGTGTTTGTCTGTGTCTGATATATGAGTGATGTGCTTCAGTGTAGCAGACGAAGCGCTGTCTGTCTTTCAAAGCACCAGTGACCGGATGCCACTCGTAAATTATGGGAACGCACACAAACACATGTGCACGCACTCTTTCTTTAGCTTTCTTTCTATGACCTCCTGAACTGTCAGGTAACGAGGCCATTTTACACAACCGCCCCCCCCCCCCCCCCCCCCCC
>CAKALG010032626.1:0-14293 GCA_916700815.1 Helicolenus hilgendorfi | reverse complement strand
TTTGAGGATGCGGGTGAACTCTGCGTAGTTGAAGTTGCCCTTCTTGTCAATGGGCGCCTCGCGGAACAACTCGTCCACCTCTTCATCTGTGAAGCGATCGCCCATGGTGGTCAGCAGCTCCCTCAGATGGTCCTCGTGGATCACACCTTGGACACAGATAACACCCATTAAAGGGGACCTATTATGCTTATTTTCAGGTGCATTCTTGTATTTGGGGTTTCTACTAGAACATGTTAACATGCTTTAATGTTAAAAAACGCTTTACTTTTCTCATACCGGCTGTGCTGCCCCTCTCTTCACCCTCTGTCTGAAACGCTCTGTTTGAGCTCCTGTCCTGCCCACTCCCTCCCGAAAAGTCCAGTCTGCTCTGATTGGTCAACCAAACCAAACTTTTTGGATTCTGCTCCAGCTCTGCTCTAAATAGCTTTTTTTGAAAGAGTGCTAAACTAGCAATTATGCAAATATGTTTCTAGGTGACATCACCATGTTTGGAAGAAAAGGCAGGACTTAATGCAAGGCATTTCAGGCATTTAGGAGCAGTGTTTTTATGGGGGTGAGTAACTCTTTGGTGTGGACCTTGTCACTTTACAGACCTTTTACATGCACAAAAAATCTATATAACACTCTAAAGGAGAGGGGAAAAGCACAAAAGCATAATAGTTCTCCTTTAAGTTCCAAACACTGTCCAGTGAAAGTGCCCTGATCTGTCTATACTCTATATTCTGTATATACTTGACTCACCAGATCCCTCCTCATCAAAACAAGCGAAGGCGTTGCGTATGACGTCCTCGGGGTCCGTCCCGTTGAGCCTCTCTCCAAACATGGTGAGGAACATGGTGAAGTTGATGGGCCCCGGTGCTTCACTCATCATCCCCTCCAGGTATTCGTCAGAGGGGTTCTTACCTGCGGATTAATTAACTCATTGAGAATACAATCCAGCAGTTTTGAACTTTTCAGACACACCAACACATCCCAACTCGTCACAGACTTTGCTTTGTCATGCTTTATTTTTGCCATCAAAACCTCTATAGTTGGGCGCCCCAGTAGCTCACCTGGTAGAGCAGGTACCAAGGCTGTCCTTACTGCAGCGGCCTGGGGTTTGAATCTCACCTGCGGCCCTTTGCTGCATGTCCTCCCCTCACTCTCCCCCTTTCATAACTATCACTGTCTCTCAATAGAGGCAAAAAGTAATCTTTAAAAAAACAAAACACTATAGTTACCCTTGGTGTCACTTTAGGATTAGGCAACAAATCCCCTACAATTAGGTTTAGGAAGAACTACATGGTTGGGCTTAAAATTACTACGTTTGTACAGTGAAAATGACTCTGAACGTTGTGAAGACAAGACATGAACGAACAGCTGATTGTAGCGCGAAAGTGAAACTTAACACACAGGAAAGCCTTGTGTTTCTTGGGCCCATCCACTTCCCCTCCCACCCACCATGTGTGTGAATTTTTTGCTCTTTAAACTACGTCACCACCCCCCGGCGCACTTTCTCAGAGCGTTTACTGTTGCTGCAGATGGTTTTACATTATAGTTAATGGAACACCCGGCGTTAAGGGTGCCTTGTGTCCAAATGCTGACAGCCGTTACAAAGCCAAAGGATTTGACGCTCTGGGAATGAGAACGGGCTGGACATTTTTTTTTTTTTTTTTTTTTAATATACAAATTCAAGGGAAATTAAAGGCATACTCTAGCGATGTAGCATTTGCACTTCCACAAAGCTGGAAAACTTGGGAGAGACATTGAAAGATAGAAACAGGCTCAAATATCCTGACTTTCGGCTCCAATAACACCTGATCCTACATTTCCCATAATGCAGCTCTATATCGTCTTTCCTTAAAACCCTGATAAATGCCCATGTCTTTCAAATGCCTCACTCCTAGCTTGTAATAAAGACTTTTTGTTATAAATGTGTAGTTTCCGAACCCAAACGAAGTAGTACTCCTCATGACGAGCAAACTAAACTTCATATGTAGAATAGGTGGATTGGCCCTTTAAAATCAGTGCGCATATTTCTGCTTTTACAGTTAAAAATATAGTGTAGTGATTAGATGCCAATGTACCCAGAGAAGCCAACATGTCGTGCAGATCCTCCTTGTCGATGAAACCGTCTCTGTTCTGGTCGATCATGTTGAACGCCTCTTTGAACTCCTGGATCTGAGACTGGTCGAACATGGCGAAGACGTTGGAGGTGGCCCTCTGGGGACGCTTCTTGGTGGTCTTTCCCTTTGCACGTTTGCTCGACATGGTGACGGTTGGTTCTGGGCCTGTGCACATTCAAATGATTCATGGATTAGATTGTAATAACGCTGTACCATCAGGGATATGGCAGCTTGACATGAATACTGAAGATGCATATTTTGTATTTTACAGTGCTGAAAACTGGAGCGCTGCATCCATGTAGCTCTTTTATATTTTCTGTGTTTTGCCCTCAAGCCGGAGACTCTTTTTTTCTCTGGCTTCCTCTAGAGAGAGAATCACACTCTCCCTAAATGTCGGGTACAGTGATGTGTGTGAAAATGACATGTCTCTACAGTGCACACTGCAGCTAACGTCAGATCCTTCCAGAATTGGACCTGTCACTCATGTCCAGGTCTGCGAGGATTTGTCGTGCATGTGTGTGTATGTGGGTGTGTTCTGTGATTGTGTTATACCCAGAGGACGGAGGGACAGGCAGGGAGCAGGTGAATGTGGCTGATTAGTCACATACAGTATATGAGGTATGACTTCATGCCCTGAGAGGCGCTGAGGTGATGGGAGTACTGTACCCAGGCGGCACGATAACATAATTTACTCAGGTGACGTGTGAGATTACACTCCCTTTCCTGACATGCAGCGTTTGAATTTCGGTCTTTAATTTATAACTTGAAAATTCTGAATTTAGCAAACTTACATCTCTCAAAGTTAAACAGATGTAGATGGATGTATATGTTTTTTTTATTATTATTATTATTATTATGTTGTCAGTGACAATAGACTTGTGGCAAACTTCACAATACACTTCTACATCCATGTGTTTTATAGCACATAAAGGCTACACAGTAGTGTTCTCCAGCACTTATAAATAGCTCTTTGCTGTCCTATATTCACTAAATCTCTCTCCAAGAGTCTGTGTGACACTGCCTGTCATCGTATTTTACGGACTGGAGTAGTCCTACATTTTTCTCTGTTGCTTGTATGATTGCTCACAGAAACGCTAGAGAAGGCAGAGTCGAGCAGCTTTGCCTATCTCTTTATCTCTGTTGAGTATATAGAAGATTCTTCCTCTGTTGATCGCTATACAAATGAGTGCTGCTGTATCACCAGGGCAGAATTATAACTTTTATTGTCAATGCAAATTAGTATGACCAGCTCGTTCTGTCCAGAGTTTATAATCTTGATGAATATCTTGATTGTCTACAGTAGCATTTACATAAAGACATGAAACGGATCTGTGTGAATTTGGGTTCCCAGTATAAAAGGTTACAGGAAGGAAATTCCTGTTCTTGTACTCAACTTGCTCTCAATCCCACACACACACACACACACACACACACACACACACACACACAGTTTTTGTCATCAGTGGTTCCTCTCTTTCCTTTCTCCTTCTGCAGACACATGTTGGATCAGTCACTCCTTTCACTTCACTACTGTTTGGCTGCTTCTGTCCCTTCATGTGCCAGAAAAAAAAAAAAAAAAAGAAGAAATCTGGAAGGTGCGTGCTGTTGGCCCAACGCCCTTCCATTCTCCATCTAGCAGTTGCAGAGGAAGCTGGAAACAAAACAGCATACCAGCTCCGATTTTAAGGTTGCAGGGAACAGAGGAATTCCACTATCTCATTCTTGTTTGGCTCCACTGATACAGTACAGTAGGGTACTGTCTGTCTGCTGAGAGAGGCTGATTGCTGTTTAACTCTATATGTATAAGATAGATTCTTTCACTAATGGGATTATTTCACAATTTACATTTTCAAGATGCCGTAGCAACAGATGAAATCAACAAAGATTCACCAAGAGGCTGAGAACAACTCGTTTTTGGGACGTAAGCGTTTGGCTGCCTCAATTGTATTTGTTCTCTGTCCACCACAGCTCCTCTGTGAACCCTTTCATCCAGTGGGACGACAAAGCTCCTCTGTCCCTTCGCCCAGCGAGAACACAGACAGACACACACACACACACACACACACACACACACACACACACACACACACACACACACGCTTTGATATGACCAAACAGTCAGGCTGTCATCCCTCCCTCTAACTCCAGGTCGTGTAGGTCACCACTACTCAAGTGAAACGCCAACGGTCAGGAATTCCAAAAACAAACAAGAGAGTGGAAGTTAAGCTCTCATCGCCTATAAAAAGACAACATCAGAGGTGTACATGTCTGTGTGTTTGTGTGTGTGTGATCTAAATGGGTCAGCTGCATTCAGAAAATTCCTCCGTCTAATCTGCTGTAGTGATGAGATGGAAGTGAACACACACGCATACCGTACATTTATAAACATATACACAGGTCAAAGGTGAATATCATCTACAGGTGTCTTCTCACATTGATGAAAAAGCTCTATTGTTGCTTATGTAATAGCTTTAATCAAAGATCTACTGTAACTCTATACTTCACTCTCAGCACTGACAGTTGAGCATTGTACCACTGTACTCAGACACATCCAGTCCTTTCTAAAAACACATAAAATAGGAGCTTTTTAACACCTTGTATACATAATATGCAACCCCAGGGGTAAAATCAGCTTTCTATCTCACCTTTGGCTTCAGGTAGAAATGTCTGGAGGTCCCTCAAAGTCCTTTAGTCTGGGTCCAACACAGCAGTGGGAAGGGAAGCAGGCAGTCCTACTGGAAAGTTTGTTTAAAGAATCAGACAGGCGGTGGGTGCCTCCCCTTTCTGCCCCGTCCAATGGAGAGGACGGCCTGTCCCATACAAAGACATCTCAGGCCAGGCCATTTCTCCATACAAGGCAAAAGAATGCACAGGGCTGCAGCCTGCTACTGCCACAGACGCTGCTCGGGATGTTTGGGAAAAAAGGCAGAAATGACAGGAACTAAGATAAGGCTGCCTTATTTAGAGAAAAGGGCCCAAACATTTAGAGGAGGCTGTGTATGTTGGAGTGTGGAAACATTGGGGGAGAGAGTCCTGAGCAGATGCAGATCAGTTGTGAACGCCAGTTGTTTCTGTTGTAAGGCTGGGGCTTTCCTTAAATAGGCAGTTAGGCTGGCCGTCACTGAGGCCTGAACGTGCAGGGAACACCTTAAATTATGTCACGGAGGTAACATCTGGTTTGTGGTTGCTCACACTTTGTCTCATTGCGTTTTATTAAAGAAGCTCTTGGCCATTATTCACTGATAGAAAATGTGCTCTTGTGTGTTTTGGCAGCTGTTTACTCTAACTAAGATGCTTTTCACTTTAAGTGTTGTCAGAAATATTTAGCTTGTTTTTCTGTCAAGATATTCATCGATGAAGGCATTAAATACCTCGATAGAATGAATTCATGTGTAACATCTTTTGGGTTGTGTGTTTACTTTTATTGCACATTATAGCTTTTTACCATCCCCATAGGCCCTTTTTATGCTTTGTCCATTATATGGGTATAATGCATCAAATATGTGTCTTTATTTAATTTTAAAATGACCATTTAGTCTTTTCGGTGTTGCTGTAATACAATACAATATAATAAAATAAAAGTACAAAAATAAAGAAACACAAATATAGAATACAGGTTACAATAAAAATACAAAAAATACTATAAAAATATGTACAATATATCTGCATTAAAATGAAAGCTGTATAGAAGCAAATTACAATAATGTGAAAAAATACTATATCTGAGTTAAAATTAAATAGCTGTGCAGTGCCCGACCTCTGCACACAGAAGATTTGATTTAAAGATTATAATTCACCACATACCTCTATGCTTGTGTCTTTCATCTGTTTTTCATTATACTGAGTGTGTATTCTAGGAATATCTAAAAATATGTGTTTATTTAATCATCATCATAAAACAGCACATCCTTTTTTTTCATTTGTTTAAGCAAAGCGGCATACCCAGATTTTTAATAAAAATTCAGAGTAGTGACAGTAGACTATTGTTCTTTTATTGAGATTAAATTATGGAGAAATTGATACAGATCATGAATAGAAGCGTTCAGGCAAAGAAAGGAGGCGTCTCTGTTCAATGAGACTCTGTGCAGGTGCAGTGATGCCCTCTGCTGGGCCACACTAGTTATCATTTCTAATAATAATACTGAAAACACGTCAATGATTGATGATGAGGACTACAATGATGTGGGAGGGCTGTGAAATAGTGCAGTCTGGCTGCATGCACATGAAGGGGCGGGTATAAATGCAATTTTTACAGTCCATCATATGCTCATACAGAAAAAATATCTCACAGTGAAAAAAAGTGTCACCCTATATCTCCTGCTGTCTGAAATTGATTCTGTTAGTTGCTCACAGAGTTTATTTATGCTACTCCACAGTAAATGTAGTGCAACTCCAGTACAGTAGCATGTCTTATGAGCCCTCTTCATGTGACAGATATTTATATACACAGCTTTACACCATGCATTTTCTGTTGACCCAGTTTGTGTCTGCCTCAGGAGCTCCTGTACACCATCCCAGTCTCTGCCACTAACTATAAGGTTAAAGTTGTTTTTTTGCAGGGTGACACCTGTGGTTTCACTGGACAGAAAAGCTTCCACCCAGAAACTGACTTTAGCTCAACAACAACAGAGCAGAGGGGAAGCACTTCAGTCGAGCACTGTGTCTGCTGTTTGATGGAGCTGTGCAAGATGTGCCATGCTGCTGGCAGCTCATAATCTACAATAACTGCCCTTTTATGTTACTGTCCCCTAGTATGATTACTAATATTTTAATATTTAAACAAAGCTGAAAACGTATCTCTTCACTTTAATTAGCTCAGGCCTGAAATTCATTTTTGTATACTGCCCTTTTTAAAATGTATTTTACGCTTTAAAAATACTGTTTGCTGCTGCTTTCAATTAAATCAAATAATTATTAATTTCTTAGACTGCACTGTAACTTCTATTATTGTATTTTATACATTTGTATTCTATTTTAATTTGTTTTTATTTAATGACAGTGAGGAACCCACAGTTTTCTATTAATCAGATTGTTTAGGTCACTGCTTTTATCTTTTATAATGTGTTTTTTTTCTGGTTTTATTTTCCATCTTAATGTTTTTGATATGTATTTATGTTTATTTTCATGTGAAGCACTCAGTGCATGTAATGTCTTAATTGTTAAGCACTTTAAGCTGCATTTCTTGCATGCAATGTGCTATGCAAATAACATTTATTAACACTATTATGTAACATATATACTTTATAATGTAATAACCAAGACATGTAGAATGTCAAAGAGTAAATCAATATCTGTGTTTCAAATAAGCTTTGTAATGTCTTTCATTTAAAAGTATAATTTGTCAGCCAGCAACGTGCAGAAGTTTCCTTGACTTAAACATTGCTTTCCTCACTTTGTTAAAAATGCAAAATGCACCAAGTAAACACATAAATATATATTTAGTGAATTGTTAATAATTATTAGAATAATAAATCATACACCAGCAAGTTGGTACAAAAAAATCTTCAAAATGAACAGGAATTACAATTCAGGTTTAAACCTTTTTAATGGTTGGTCAAAACTTAAACAGGAATTAAAATTGCAGTATATAATGTACAGTATATAGTAAATAAACATAAAATTGAATTGACTAAATCAGCCACATTGTCACCAATATCCGATCCAGCTATTTGAGTCAGTTTCGGCCAGATATCTGATATCAGTATCGGTGCATCCCTAAAATAAATATTAAAAAGTATAAATAAAAACGTTTCTTAATGAAATGTAAGATAAAGCTACTGCAGCATGTTTTAGAGTCTGTGTCTCCTTGGAGGCAAAGGTCAGTAAAAGCCAGGACTGCTCTCTCTACACACTTGGCTGGTTCTTAACATTGAGAAACTGGTGTAGCTAAGGCCCATTTTAGTTTTCTTGTTTATTCAGGTGACTTTGAGTTACATTTTACACATCAGTGTCAAATGGTTTTGTAACTGATTTATTTGAAGCTCTGCTCTCAGAAACAGACAAAATCAACGTTTGCCAGTAATCTTTATGTATCTTACAAATTGTAAAAATATATATATTTATATAATTACCAGTTTATTCCTTATCTTATATTACAATGCCACATTAAAAACCTAAAGAATAAACCAGTATGCATCACTGAATGCTTTGTTTACAAATGAACGTTGGAGGCGGGTCTAGTTTTCATTTCCTGTTCGCTCATTCGCTGCTCGGAGTGATTGACGTGTGTTCCGCGCAGGCGCACTATACTAGGAAGCATCCAGGATGGTTGTTGATCTCACTCGGAGAAGCGTCACCGAAAGGTAAGATACGAACTATTCCTCTCTCTCCCGGCATCAACACAGAGATAATACACTCTCTGTAACATCTTTAACAGTCGTGGGAAATGTTAACCTATCAGAGTTATGTATAGTTTAAAGATTATGTTACTTGCTGTAACTTGTACGTCGTTTTTAGAGACCGCTGAATTCCTGTTAAACAAAAGCAGCAATACATCTCAGTGAAGTTGTGAACCGGTGAGTACGTGGCTGTAGATGAGTCATAAATAAGACGTGTATTCTAGTTTTAAAACGTTTTAATTAAGTAAGTAAACGTGTTTCTTTGGTAATTGTAGCTTGTAAAGTGTAGAGTTTGAGTTGCCAACTGAAGGGTTGCGACATTAGATGACAAGTTAAAGCCGTTGAGGAAGTTGGCTGAGTTTTGTGGTTTAGTTGGATTAAAAGGTATTTAAAGCAACACGTGGGCAATTTATACGAAATAAAACGCTCTTAAACTTAACTAAAATGAGTTGTCCCACACCCTGATGGACTGACTGTCTCAGTAATGTGGATAGAAGTGATGTTATCATCAAATGTGGCGCAACGGACATGTTTTTCGTGCAACAGCGGTCAAGAGAAGGTAACAGACATGTTGAACACATTGTATTAAAGTGAGGTAACCTTTGGTGTATTAGTGTATAACATTAACATAATAAAAGACAATTAAATAAAAAAGTACAAAAATAAAGAAACATGAATATAGAATATAAGTTACAATACAATTACAAAAAATTTAAAATTTAAAATATGTACAACATATCTGCATTAAAATGAAAGCTGTATAGAAGTAAATTACAATAATATGAATATGATGTTTGTGGTTGCTCACACTTTGTCTCATTGTGTTTTATTAAAGAAGCACTTTATTCACTGTAAGAAAATGTGCTCTGGCGTGTTTTGGGTTGTGTGTTTACTTTTATTGCAAATAGCAGCAACCCCATAGGCCCTTTTTATGCTTTGTCCATTATATGGGAATAATGCATCAAATATGTGTCTTTATTTTTTTGTAAAATGACCATTTAGCTGTAATGATCATGACAAAGTTTTTTCAGAATCAGAATCCAGTTTATTACCAAGTAGGTTTTCACTTACAAGGAATTTGCTTTTGTGTATTAGTGCATAACATTAACATAATAAAAGACATTAAATACAAAATAAAAGTACAAAAATAAAGAAACATAAATATAGAATATAAGGTACAATAAATTTACAAAAAATACTTTAAAATATGTACAATATATCTGCATTAAAATGAAAACTATATAGAAAAAAATTACAATAATATGAAAAAAAGACTATATCTGAGTTAAAATAAAATAGCTTTGCAGTTTTGATATAAGTGCCCTACCTCTGCACATTGATCATTTAATTTACAGATTACAATTCACCACATACCTCTATGCGTATGTCTTTCATCTGTTTTTCATTACTGCGTGTGTATTCTAGGAATATCTAAAAAATATATTTATTTAATCATTAAAACAGCACATCATCGGTTTCAATTTGTTTAACCAAAGCTGCATTCCCACATTTTTAATAAAAATTCAGAGTAGTGACAGTAGACTATTGTTCTTTTATTGAGATTAAATTATGGAAAAGTAGATACAGATCATGATCATCATTTGATGATCATGTTATCATCAAATCTGACACAACAGACAATGTTTATAGTGCAACAGTGGTCAGGAGAAGGTGACATTGCATTAAAGTGACCTCTGTGTCTGTCTGTGTCTCCTTGGAGGCAAAGTTCAGTAAACGCCAGGACTGCTCTCTCTACACACTTGGCTGCTTCTTAACATTGAGAAACTGGTATAGCTAAGGCCCATTTGGAAATAGTGTGTGAATGTCTGATTCAATTTAGTGTCACATTTTTATATTTGATTAAGTCTTAAGGCATTTAATTAAGCAAAAAAAATATTAGGGATGGATGCAACTAATGATTATTCATTGTCGATTTAATCTGTTTATTATTTTCTCGATTAATCGATTAGTTTTAACTTTTGAGACTTCTTTATACCCCCTTCCCTCAAGAGGCTTTGCCTTTTGCCAGGCAGTTCTAAAAAATGTAAAACTTTTGCTTTCTCACTATTCAGAACGTCATTAAGAATCTAATATAATTTTAAAATGAATATGTTTTGGTATTCTTTTCTCTATTTGTTTTATATTTCATTGACAAAACAATCAATTAATTAAAAAAAAGAATCTACACATTAATACAAAATGAAAGCATTGGTTGCAGCCCTACTGTAGGGTCCAACGTCATCATCTTAAATTCCTCAAGAAGTGAACTAATGGGCAGTAAAGCTTGGAATTAAGCCAGTTTACACATTAGTATAGTATAGGAATGTGTTTAATACATTAGAAACGGCATGCTGCTACAGATTAAATCATTTGATCCTTGTGCATCAGTTATTAACCCCCTCATTCCCTCCTGTCATCTGTCTACTGCCCTACATTTTGTCGTCCCTTAATGCCATTGTCTACTGCAGAGGCTTTTGTTCTTCCCATTTTCTAAATACAGCTGGCCTGGCAGTTTCAGTCAATTATCACTCTAATGAATTACAGATAGAGAAGCCTGACTGGTCACAGAAAGAGGTATTTCACATCAGAAGGCCATGAGCTACACGCTCATATTTTACATTTTAGCACTGTTGGGTCAGTCACATGATAGGCCAGAGGATCAGACGATATAGGAGTTTATTGCAGATTGCGATAAAAACTAACATAATGTTGCTTTGTTTTTATTTTTTTAATGTATCCTTTATTTATGCAGCGGGGTCACATGATTTTATGATTAAGATTGTTTGTTTTTCACTTAAGTATATTATAACATTAAATAAAATAGGGATGCACCGATCTGACTTTTTCAGTCCTGATAGCCTTACGATACCTGGGCTTTGGGAATCGGCCAATACCGAGGACCAATCCGATACCAGTGTTTAATTAATAAGCTGTATGCCTCACGATGTGACTGGAATCATTCTTTTATGTGTAAGGCAACATCAGGCTTGACTTAAACATCACTTTCTTAACTTTGTAAAACAAAATGCAACGAATACATGCATAAATATAAATTTAGTGAATTGTTTATTATTAAAATAATAAACTGTACACCAGCAACTTTGCAAAAGGAAATCTTCAAAATTAACAGTAATTACAATTCAGGTGTAAACCTTTTTAATGCAACAACAAATTGTTCAAAATTTAAACAGGAATTAAAATTCCAGTATATAATGTACAGTGTATAGTATATAAACATAAAATTGAATTGACTACATCAGCCACATTGTCACCGATATCCAGTCCAGCTATTTGAGTCAGTATCTGTCCGATATCAATATCAGTGCATCCCTAAAATAAATATTAAAAAGTATAAATAAAAATGTTTGTTTATTAACAAAATGTAAGATAAAGCTACTGCAGCATGTTTTAGTGCCGTTTTAAGGGTTTAAACATATTTTGATGATTATTGGGATAATATCGTGAATCGTAATTATTATTTTATAATCGTGACATGAAAGTTTCATATCGTCCCATGCCTAGGCCAGTGTTTTTTGTTGTTGTTTTTTAACGGCATGCCAAGGCTGATTAGCTACATCAACTATGACTTTTCTTGTTGTTAGATATTGTTTTCCAACTTATGGGCCTACCTGTCTGTCGTGTCCTCCTCCATATAGGCAGTGATTTCCATCACAAGTTATTTGCTTGAGTTCCTCCTAAGTCGGCTAGGCCTATGAAGCATTTTCCAGTGTTGGTACTAGAGCTTGACCGCTGCTGGAGAGTCCCCTCATCTCTGATGGCCCAGAGAGCTGTGGTCGAGCCCAGAAACTGTGTGGTCGATCAGTTTGTGTGTGTGCGTTTTCATGCCAGGCGTGTTTGAATAGCCTGTCCGAGCCTTTCAGAAACTGCTGGTCTGGCTGTCATGTGCAGTGCAAGTGGGGAAGTATGAATTCGGTGTGACAGGAGGGTGTGCAATGTGTTTGTGAAACTGTGTGAGATAGAGGAAGCATCGGTGTGTGACTGAATATACTAGGACTCTCTCATAGATTGCTACATTTTGCGTCCCTGCTCAGAACAGAAAGGACTGGAGCGCTGTCATCTCTGATGACCGCCGATCAAGTGGAAAGTCCTATTTAGCTCAGCAGCTCGACTGAACCAACTTTTGGATTTACATCTCAGTTGTCAAAGCTAACAAGATGTAGCCTTACATCTACAGACAGATATGGGGGGGTTCAGTGGCCTTAGCTTTGAAAGGCAGCTGAGCATTCTGGGTATTGGCGGGTTCCTGTGGTGGAAATGGAGGTAAAGTTTCTTGAGACTGTTCCTGAGTTCCAGCGGTGGGAGAAGCCTTCGTAGTGGTGTCGTATGGCAGAAGGGAGGTCAAGGGAACACAGCCTGGTTGGGAAAGGATGTCTGCATCCTTCACTGTGGGTAAGACATGAGTTTGGTAATGTGGACTTTGGTCAGATGTAGATGGGTGTGACTCATTGTCTAGGTGTGTGTTAAGTCACTCTTTGTGTTGGGTCAGTTGAGTGAATCTTGTCTCTTGTGATTGGTTTGGCTAAGTTGTATCAACCAAAACTAAACATTTTAAGCGCCACCAAGGTAGATTTTATAACTGAGCTATGGTATTGATTAGGGCTGCAACTAACGATTATTTTATTTAATAATGTTGATTAACCTGTGGATTATTTTCTTGATTAGTTCTTTGGTCTATAAAATGTCGTGATGATGTCCTCAAATGTCTTGGTGTGTCCACAACTCAAAGCTATTCAGTTTACTGTCATAGAGGAGTAAAGAAACCAGAAAATATTCACATTTAAGATGATGGAATCAGAGAAATTTGACTTTTTTTTTCTTAAAGAAATACTCAAACAGATTAGGATATAGTTGACAATAGTAGTTTTTTTTCCTTAGAAAATGACTGAAACCAATTAAGCAATTAGCAAAATAGTTGGGGATTAATTGAATAGTTGACAACTAATCAATTAATCATTGTTTTAATAATAATAAATATTACTGGATTATAATTATTGATGCATTCATGTGTTCATCACTTTAATGTTGTAGCTGTTAAAGGTGGGCCTAATTTTAATTACTTTTATATACTGCTTGGAAGTTTGTGAAGTTCCTCCCAGGATCAATAAACTCTTATCTTAACCTATGATGATACCTCATAAGTTTTTGTTGATTATATTTTGTATTATTAATCTGAATCTGAAAAGTAACTATCAACTAAAATAATCAAATAAATGTAGTGGAGTAAAAAGTACAATATTTGCCTTTTGGATGTAGTGGAGTATAAGTATGAAGAAAATGGAAATACTTAAGTTAAAGAACAAGTACCTCAAGATAGTACTTAAGTACAGTACTTGAGTAAATACCGTAAATTCCGGACTATTAAGCGCACCTGAATATAAGCCGCACCAACTAAATTTAAAAAGAAAAAAAAAATTGTACATATATAAGCCGCACTTGTCTATAAGCCGCAGGTGTCCACGTTGTAACATGAGATATTTACACAGAAAGATGGTACAAATAAAGTTTTTTTTAATTTTTTGAATTAACGAAATGCTTGTTTTCTGAACAATGCCTGTAACACAGCAGTAAAACGACAGTAACGTAACATGGCAATAACACTGCTGGTTTGAAAAATAACCAGCCTACTAGCCGTGGCCCGTTAGCCTACCAGAAAAGTCACTGATCGCTATGTTCATCTTCCTCCTGCGCACTGAAACCATTGAAGTCGTCTTCTTCAGTGTCGGAGTTGAACAGCCTCAGAATGACTTCATCACACACTTTCTCAGTCTCTCTGTCGTTGTCGCTCTCAGTGTCACTTTCGTCTCGAGGTGAATTTGTGCTGTCCAAAAC
>CAKALG010032623.1:0-11476 GCA_916700815.1 Helicolenus hilgendorfi | reverse complement strand
CGTGGTGAGTTGGGAGGTGGGGAGTGCTGTGGGCAGGTGGAGGAGAAGGTGTTGGTGTGGGGTGGTAGCGGTTATGGCTGGAGCAGAGAAGTTGAATGGTGGCAAAGATAAGAGGTGGAAAGGTTATGTGTTGTAGTGTGTGTGTGTGTGTGTGTGTGTGTGTGTGTGTGTGTGTGTGTGTGTGTGTGTGTGTGTGTGTGTGTGTTTGTGTGTGTGTGTGTGTGTGTTCAGAATAAGGAGACCCAGATTGGTAACTTAGGTGTGCCTGCCGGTCATAACTTCAGCCTCTCGTGTTATTATTAGGATTGTTGCACTCTGAGATGACGGACTGTAAGCCTCTGGGTGTGTGTGTGTGTGTGCGTGTGCATGTTTGTGTGAGTGTGTAAATGGCTCTGTGTGTAATCAGCAGAGCTCTCACCTCGGCAGTAGGAGCTAGTGTATCATACACGCTGCCTCCAGTCTTGTCTGCTCTTATCAAATAATTGTAGGAGAAAAACTCATTAGAAATGCTTGAGAGATTACGACTTTTTCTTCTGTCCGCCAACATTTGTCAGAGAAAAGCTTGCTGCAAGGGGGGCGCCATGAAAGTACAGGTATTTGTAAAGAGCAGCTGACCATAAAATACGGAACATTTAGAAACCATGGCAGGAAACAGCTCATGGTATGGTTAAAAAAATTAGAAATACCTCTTTAACCAAAACCAGCTTCAGTGCAAATCATATGACACGATTCACCTGATATCTTTTTTAAAGAGTTATAACAAATCTCAGTTTTGGTTAATTTTGTGGTTACTGGTTGTATCCACAAGTGCGTTTCAGCAGGTCCTCAAAATTCTGTTGAAAATGTTGCAAACATGCCTTGAGCTGCCACTCTGTCAGAAATACAACAGAAGAATAACAACTGCCGTGTCTGTTTACAACGCAGCAAACCAAACTGTGCGCTGAGAGGTTTCACCGCTTATGTTGTTTTTATATCGTGGAAAGTCAATAATTGGCCTTTTCCGATCATGCTGTGAGCAGCTGTGGTCTGATCACGTGATGCATGCACGGCGTGAGTGGCGTGGCACAGTAAAAATAGATGTTTAGCATAATGACAAGTTGGAGGAGTGCGGTTCTCACGAACCACAGTGTGAGCCTTTGGACTGCAGCTTTTCATCTAACAGCTCACTGTGACGGCTCCTTCTTGTTTCATTGCCCCCTTACAAAAATGGAAACTGATCCTTTGACTTAAATTGGCAAACATGTCTGCTATCTTGTTTTGTAGATGCATCATCACTAAGGGCAAACACATAGCATTTTATCTGGCTCCTTCACAATAAAAGACTTCCAGTGGTTTGCCAATTCAACACTTTTAATGTGTAAAGAAAATGAGCCTACTTCTCACTTGATTTTTTACCTCAGTAAACATTGTAAACATGAGTTTATGGTCTCAATCTGTAGTTTTCTTCAACACAGCATGATGTTCATTTAGCAAATTATGGTCCCATTTAGAGTCAAATACCATAAGACCATAAAGCAGGGTATGCTTTAGGGCGTAGCTACCTTGTGATTGACAGGTCACCACCACGATGTTGTCCGGTCTGGCAGGAGGAGTGCTAGTTAATGTTAGCAGTTAGCAGCATGTTGGCAACAAAGACTTGCTTGGCTAAACAACAGACACCTAACACCTAACACTGGAGGTTAAATTGAGGTTATTACGATGCGTTCAAGCTCTGTTCAATAAGAATGAGTTTTGGATGTCGGTCAATTATAACATTATCATGATGTGTTCAAATATAATCTTTTAAAATTTGATTTTTTTGTGAGAAATTTGAGGTGGATAATCAGGGATTAATAATACATTTGCAAAAAACAGTATGCAAATGGTAATAAATGAGTGTATGTTGAAGTAGATGGGATTTATTGTTTTAGTTTTAGTTTTTTATTGTGGTATTAAATTGGGTATCGAGAATCGTGGAATTTCGCTGGTATTGTTATCAACTACTAAATTTCTGGTATTGTGACATCCGTATAACAAAATACATTAACTATATAAAATCTAAAGGATTAAGTGTGATCAGAAATCCAACCACAAAAAAACACAGTTTGGTGAATGGACCCCCCGGGTCGTAGGCAGGGCGATATTCATTCATACTATCAGTGCTTCCAGTCTGTTTCCCATTTCTGTTGTTAATTCTTACAGCTATACAATCTGTTGTCAATAGACAGCCAAATTAATAAAAAAAAACATCATGGAAAACATCACAGGATAGTAAAATGTAAAATGTCTCTCCATTGCTCCTAACTAATCCTCCCTCTCCATCTGTACTACTACTGCGTTGTGTATAACATAGTGTAAATACGAAGCTTTACATTCAGCCTGTACAGCGCACTATTTCTGCTTCATTTTCAAGCCACATCATTTCTCTGAGCAGCGAGACAGAGGGGAACAGAGAGAGGACAGACTCGCTTGGTTTGGCTCACAGAGTCAGAATTAGTATTCATAGTCATAGAGAGGTTTTATGGCCGTATTTTTCTCTTTATGTTCTCTGGGCCTGGGTGGCAGACAGCCCAGCCCCGCCCTCCTATATCTCTTTCTCTGTCTGCTCCCTCTCTGGCTGTTACCCTCTCCCCCTCTCTATCTCATGCACATATGTAACTCCACACACTCTGCCCCCCAACCCCCTCCCCTCCACACACACACACACACACACACACACAGGTCAGAGGGGAAGGGATGAGAAGGGATGAGGAAAGCTTTCTGGCTGCATCAAAGTTTAAAGACGGATTGCTGCCGTTTCCGAGGCAGAGTCTTTGCAGGGACACCACAATAGCTTTAACCTTCTAATGGGTACAGTTATCTCATAAGGGTGGAAATAAGAGCCAAGGCCATTTGCACTGGCATTCTTCTATCTTGCTGACTAATTTGTTTTCTGTAATGTATTCCTCTGTACAAAATCTCTGCTATCCAGCCTGCACTGGCCGACTCAGATACTGTAAAAAAAAAAAAGAAAAAAGGTCTTTTTAGTTTTCACCTCCAGCTCTTTTCATCATTATGAACGAGGAAGTGTTTGTTAATTTACGAGGCAGGTATTTTTTTATTATCTTACTCGAAACAAGATTCACCAAAGGAGAGTGAAAATTGAGCCAGATTGAATTCAGCTCAGTTGCATTGTAAGGAGTCAGTTTAATTGAGATGGAGAGACAGAAACAGGGAGAGAGATGTAACTGTTCTGGGAGGAATGAAAAGGGCAAGCCAGGTGGATCTGAATATCATTTTCAGATCAGCCTCTCAATTCTCAAATTCTTCTCTTTAAGTGGTTTTCCCCCTTCTGATTAAGACCTTACAATACGAGTGGCTTTTCACCAGTTTTATATCGCAGTGTGGGTGGTAACTTCCCAGTTTTTCCTCTGCTGACATGATGGCATCGCACATTCCCAACAGGGTAACAAGAGTGATGTTTGGATAGCGGTAGATTAGATGGAATATCCTGATGATGATGATGCACAGCAGTTTGTCCAGTAAAGCCTGAAAACCCCACTAGCTTTCTGTCATAAACCAGCGTTTGCTGTCCGATCCCAACTTTAATTTTGAAAAGCATATTAGCAAGGTCGTCCAATCTTGTTTTTGTCATCTACTGACAAAATCTGTTCATTTCTGAGCTGCAGAGACACAGAGTCTATCGTGCATGCTTTCATTTCCTCACGTTTAGATTACAGTGTTGGTCTCCTAACTGGCATACTAAATATTACTCCACTTGTAATGTCTTTATATTGCCTACCAGCTCATGACAGATTTTCAAGCTTCACTCATTAACTGTGAAGCACATTATGGCCTGGACCCACACTATGTCTGAATCACTGTGCCCTCAACAACCTGCTCAGCCTGAGGTCCGCGGCAAGAACAATCACTTCTTAAATGAATATTTATTAGCTATATAGTTAGTAATAGACATTTTGGGAAACATGCCTATTCGCTTTCTGGTGGAGAGTTAGACGAGAAGATACCACTCTCATATCTGCACCTCTAAAGTTTGCTAATTAACACGTTATATCTCATTCGTTTAATCCGTACAAATTAGAAGTGTAAAAACAACAATTTGCGTTTTATGAGGGATTATGTGCCAGACTATTTCTGGATTGGTTGCCAGGCAACCAGTGGAGACCAAAGGAAGTTTCTGCTCCCAGTAGTTAGATATAAGCGGCGTCCGAAATCTTATACTATGCACTAGATGTTCAATATGTGTACTATTGTTCAACATACTTTTGTGTGAAATATATCATAGTTTGTATCTTTTCTATTACGTCTAGCAAAGTGAAATCTTAAATTGAAGCATTATTGATGTTACAGAGCTGTCCGTCAACATCTGTTATGAATGTTGTTTTCACTATCGCATTGCATTGTGGGATATTAATGCCGGCGTAGTGTCCAGTGTTTGCATACCGTTATATTTCATTGTAACTACTAAGACATTTTTCATGTTATTGGTTTCATACTAAGGTTTCAAACATACTAAAACATTTAACATACTGTTTTATCGTACTAAATAGCTAAATAATTAGTAACCCCCGCCCCCCTCCGTTAAATGGCACTTTACACTTTGGATTAAACAAACAAGACATAACGTGATGATTATTGAGCTTTAGAGATGCCGGTAGGTGAGCTTTGTTATCTTTGAACAGGGCCAGTCTAGCTGTTTCCCCCTGTTTCCAGTCGTTGTGCTAAGCTAAGCTAACCAGCTGCTAACCTTGTTTATTTAAAATATGAGAGATGTCTCTTGTCAAGAGATAAAACATATTTCCCAAAATGTCGAAGTATTGCTTTAAATTATATTTTTATCAAAATACTTTTTATAACCTTATTTAGTTTGGGTAATTTGTTGTCATGTGTGTATGCAGATATGCATGGTTTAGCTGGTGGTGATTACCCACATTGCCTAAAACACACAGGTCCTTGAAACACATCAGACACACTTTACGTAGACACACACTCTCACACACTCACATATCACCCACAAAGACAAATACTAGAAGAATTTCTGTTATTCCCCAGAGGAGAGGGGTTTGGATTCTCCCTGTTGCTGCTCTGCAGGGTTCACGGCCCTTCGTCTGTTCCTCTGGTCTCTGTCTGTCTGAACATTTCCTTTTGTAGACCATCCTGACAGTATCTGAGTAAACTCTCTCTCTCTCTCTCTCTCTCTCTTTCTCCCCCTGAGGCGCCGATGTCCACAAAGACACAGAGAAAGAGAGCATGCGTTTGACCTGCTACAATACTAACAAGCCTCTTAAAAAAAGATGCCTACTTGCTTCCTTCTTTCAAACTATTTCCTTATTTCTGTAAGTGTCCCCCCCAGCCATCTAGAATAGAAAGCACCTTATTTGCCCACCTTGCCGGTTGACAAAGCGTTTCGCTTTTTTTTCTCACCAGTAGGCAGTGTGTGTGCCCGGGAGTTGCGGAGGCAGCAGTTTGAGTTTTCCTTGTGCTGGTCCCGCTGGGGAGGGCCGGTCTATGACACTATTAGTCACCTCTGACACAGCACAGCCTCTGCCTGTAGACCAGATGGAGAGAAAGTGTAAATGAGAGACCTCGGGGTGGGAGAGTGGACAGGCCACAGACCAGCCTTAAGGTAGGTTGTCTGAGACTTAGCCTGCATGCAATTTAAGAGGCCTGAATCCTTGCTCGCTATTATACTGTGACTCTGTTCACATCAAGTAAAACTATTGATCTCAGAATCACAGCGCAGAGATGTCACATCCACTCACTTCTTTTTTTACCTTTTGAAATCTCAGAAATCAAAGCCAGATTATGATAGATCACTTGTACTGTGTTGAAGAGAGGCAGCGGTCACTGACAGCTGCAGTGACTTAACATTACTTAGACTGTTTTGATTGAATTTTGGACCTAATCCTGTCTGCTATCAGTGTTCAGGTACCATGTCTGGGTGTCTGCTCAGTGGGAGTGGAGTCTCGAAGAACAGGGTTTTTCTTTTTCTTTTTTTTTTTTTTAGAGCAAAGAGGAGGGGAGTGGAGTGGGCACTGCAGCTATATCTGCCTGGCTGCCTCTCTCTCTCCTTATCTCTATGTTTGTACACTGTGTGCCAAGATCCAATCAATAGCCACTCCAGCCGTGGAGAGAGGAGAAGGTCAGCAGCCACACTGGAGGAGCTAGGCAAACTGATGGAGGCACAGAAAACATAGGAAACGCACCACATGCAAAGCACATTTCTTCTCTCGCGTTAATGAGAGAGAGAATGAGATTTCTGCTTCCCAAAGACTCGCAACACTGTAAAACATTCCCTATAAAATGTGTATTTTATAATGGCACAAAGATGTACTGATTACATTTTGGTGGTCAAAGGTCAAGGTCACTCTGACTTCACAAATCACGTATTGGCATTTGACTAGGTAGCAGTAATTCTAGTTATATTAAAAAAAAGTACAATATAACATTTCTTGCTCTTTGTCAGGTACAAAGATAAAAGTTAGAGTACAAATTCGGTACGAGGAGTCAGTTTGGGCTTGAACTAACTGAACTGTAATAAGAGACATTTTAAAGGGCGTATTGGACAATGTTGCAAGTCCTTAGAAAGACAGAATTCATAACTACAGTTTAAACTCAGCACCTGGACAAGAACAATGTGCATGGATTATACACTCTGAATGAGTGACAATTCATTTTCATATTTTGTATTTCACCAGTTTTGACATTCATCATCACAACCCTGTAGAGTCATGATATAAGCTCAGTTAAAGGGCAGGTCCATCTGGGTTCGTTTCCATTTTTTTTGTTCAAATGGAAACTCCCACTCAGCCGTTAGCAAAAAGGAATGACGTAGGCTACCAAAGTAAGCTAATCATGAAGCTAATCAACACGGTTATGAATAATGTGCACTAGCTGAGTCAAAGTTAGCTGTGCTAAGTTTTGAAATAACTGAAAGGGTTAGTTAGGATTTTTTGAAAGTGCTGTCCAACATTTAAGTTTATTTATATTTTGTATATCCTCACATCTTTACCTTGCCATAAGACAGCCCTTTCTGATGGGGAACTGAAGCCATTATATCGCTGTCTTCAAAGCCACCAGACCAGACTCCATTCACAAAAACAGTCATTTTACCTCTCAGAACACGCTGCATCGATCGGTTAGCATGTGTTATTGTGTGACTTTCGGATCCAAACTAACGTGGCGTCCACACAGTAGTACATTGCTTAACTTCCGTGTCTGTACTCCTGTCTGCTTCTCCAAACAGGGACCGGACTGACCGCCATCTAAGTTACTGTATGTAACGTTAATACACTGACTATAAGGATGTATATATACTGTGTATGTAGCAGCAGCATCATGCAGAAACCTACGTCAAGTCACGTTGGAAAAAGTTTTTAGAACGGCATAGGAACATAGCATTTTGACACTAAAGCATGCATACTTTGGATGAATAATGGACCTGCCCTTTAACTTAAAAAGACTATGAATATAAATAACATATACTAATTGAGCTGTATCACATTAGGAACAGCTCAATTCTGTCACAGGAAGCTTTCCCTTTTGTGTGGAACTGAGTGATTGACACTATTCATATCTTCGTAGCAAGGTTTTTTTTTCACATCATACATTGTCATTGAGTAATGTAACAGCATGCAAAGTGGCGAAGTGTCAGTTTTAATTACAGTAACTAATTAATGCCAACTTTTAGTGAAAGCGGATGAGAGCTGAGTTCAGAGCTATTCTGTGAATGGTTTGTAATGAAGAGAGCCCTCCAACTACTGACTGTCTCCTTTAAAGGCCAACACCTGAATAGCCAATCAGCACTTTATCATGTGGATGAGGTGATACTGCAGAGTGAATCCACATGAGAGGTGTCCACTTCCAGAGCATCTACTCTGTATGTTGGTAGTGAACAGAGAGTCCAGACTGGCTTCTGTATGAGACACAAATGGATTCAATCATACAGTTCATAGGGAAGCAAAAAGAAATAACACTGCAGTGTTAATATTTTTCACTACAGCACCACATACAAATGAGGCAGATGGGGCTAGGCAGCCGATTAGACATGTTAGCTATATGTTCCCCCAAACATAGACAGTTTTGTTAGCATATATTCAAGACAGACACGAGCACTTCACCAGTCAAGCAAGCTGCCACCACTCAAGTAAGTAAACTGCTCTTCCCCAAGCGGCGAGGTAAACAGCTCAAGATAACACAGGGTTTTTTTCTCCTTCGGTGGCAGACTGTTCATGAATGCATTAGCTGTGGCCTAAACATCAAACAGGGGAGAGAAAACTATTTCAAAAAGGGAAATGCAAAAGAAAAAAACAAGGCAACTTAAGGAATATCAGCGGGTGGAAATTTAATTTTCACTCTATATTTCTTACTTCCACAACTTCTGATGAAGTTTTTCTTTGTGTTTGTCTCCTGCTTGTTGTTAACTTCATGGGTCCTTGCTTTACCTCTGCCATTTTGTTTTTGCATTTGTCATAAATTGTTCTCCGTTGGCCTCGGGAAGTTTTTTCTATTTTGCTTGGCAGCAGCTAACAGGTATCTGGATGAAAGAGCTAGACTCTTTATCGTCTAATAATATGTTAATCACCGCCTACAGCACCTCGGCGTCAGAACTCTGAGGAAATTCCTCAAAGATTGAAAAGGTCATCGTTATATCATGGCAGGTTTCTTGGCAACAATTCTTGTTTTCGTGCCGCTTTGTGTTTCCCTTCATTAGCGAGTGACCCCTTATTCTATCACACCAACGTGGTGGCGTCTGTCGTCTAGCGCAGGAATCTGAGGAGAAGGTTGAGGCGAGACCGTCCTTTGGCCCCAGAGTGGTTGACTTTAGACGTCTGGTCCAGAGGGAGCCCAAGATAAGCAGGTTTATGATCTATGTCCTTACGTTATAGTGCTGTATGGCCTTTTATCGCCGACCAATGGTTCCCCCAGGATACTAGATGCTTTATTACGCATCTCTCCCATCTCTCTTGCGATCAAGAACGCGGTAATGAGGGAGAGGCGGTGCGGATTAGGAGGTGGTGGGGAGTGCATTAGGGATGGTTGTTAATGCCTGCTGTGAAAGAGAGGGAGCGCACATCGGGTGTCTGTGTTTAACTTTACAGTTTTACACAGGTCAACTCTATGTCGTCAAAATATGGGAGATAAATAGATTAAAGTATCACACAGGTGAAGCTCTCTGAATTTGATGGCGTGATGTTCACGCAGCGCTGACCCCTTGTTGATCCTTATTATAATGTTGGCACAAAAGCACACAGATTTTGGGTTACTCAGACAGAGATAATATTTATTCTGGAAATTGGAACTTATTCACACCTTAATGGCTTAGCGCTCTGTCTCTTTCCTCTCCCCCACTCTGTTTCTCACCTTCTCTCATCTCTTTCCGTCTTTCATTGAGGAATTAAGCTAATGAAAAGTTCTCTGAAATGGCCGGTCTTTATGGGCCTACAGTGCTGTGAACCGGAGTTCTGTGGATAGTTGAGGACTTGGTTTATGAAACGATAGAGTAAGAAGAATGTCATTTCAAGCTGAGCCTGTGCAGCAGAAAGCAGACACATCTCTCTCTCACTTTCCGCCTCTCTTTGTCTTTTCGTGTCTTCCCACCTCTTGCGGCTTCAGAGGCAAATCTACTCCCGTCCTCACAGCTGCGTTACCGCCGTCTATCTGCCCTCCTCTGCCAATGGATATTTACTCTGCCGGCTTCCTAGATGGAGCACTGAGCAGGGAGCACTCACTCCGTCTCATTTGGGTGTCAGCACTCAGGACCCAGGGGGACACAAAGAGGGAACAAAACAGATAGCATTCAAGGCTTTTAATAAATCAGAATACACCTTTCTGACAGTGTAATTGCTTTCCATTGCCCGGCAAGCAAGAAAAAAGAAGGCAAAGAGGGGAGAAAACAAGAGGAAGAAAAAAGACAGAGAGAGGAACGCAGAGCGGGCTGTACAGTAGATCATTTGTTTGGGGGGAAAAGAATGAAAATTAATGAAAAGAGAGTTGCTCGCCCTCCAAAGGCAGCCAAGCTTGAAATTCACTTTGAGGGAAACTTAATTTGTTGTAAATGGGCAAAAAACATATTACTGCGCAGCGCGTAGAAGGGCTGCACGGTGTGTCCGTCTGCCGCGTCTGTCTGTCGGCATGTGTTTGTGGCAGACGAGGACGCTATGCTCTGAATAGCTCAGCTGAGAGGAGGGAAACACAGGAGCCTGTTAATAACTCCAGTAACAGCATTCTCTTTCTACATGACTGCTCTCCAGCACTCCCTTCTAGCACGTCTGAATACAACTCCAGGATGTGGAGGAGAACTTGTCAAAAGTTACTTGTAAGGAATAAAGTTTGGCCTGTTCGCTGTAGGCGTGTGCATCTGTTTGTACATGTGTGAGTGACTGAGCACACACATATGTACGTGTGTGGTAGCTTTATTTTAAAAATAAGATATCTTATACTACAATATCATCTGGACTCGTTTTTCTTGGGCAGTTTTCATATCCGCCTCAAAACTGAGAAACAGGACGTGACGTGAAGGGAGAGTGGTCGAACAATAATAGCTATGGAACTTGATGCAAGTTTTGACACCGAGATTGAAAATACGTTTGCATATGCATTTGACGGAGCACTGCCTTATAATTATGATCCTGCTAGGAGTCCAAGGGACTGGGAACAGACAAGGATTAGGAGAAATAATGGACAGTGGCGAGAACGAGTGACCAGGGTTAGCTAACAGCAACTAATGCTGTGTTTTTTCACTTAACAGTGTTGTACAGCTTGCTATCACGTATCAGGAAGTACCAAAAGTAGAAGTGGTTGTCCAGTGCTGTCAAGAGTAATGATACTCATCCAAAACAGAAACTAATGTGCAAGGATCAGCTTGTTCGGTCAGTTATGGGACATAACTCCACACATTAATAGTGTTCACTGCAAGTGAGAGGGAGAGAGCGGCTGCGCTCCATGTGGCCATGTGGGCAGGGAGAGCATTTTAAAGGGAGTGCGGGTGGCATATGAGGTGGCAGGTATGAGGTTGAATTTCTATCAGCTGATTATCAAACAGCAGCAGGTGGTAGAGATGAGGTGATGAACTTTAATTTCATCTTTTTACAGTTTTGAAGTGTTGGCAGTAGGGATGGGTACTCAATACCTTTAAGGTCGACCAAAATAATAATAGTACCAAGAAGTATCTAAACTTCTCCAGTCAAATGAAAACTGAAATCGTTCCTTTTCGTAATCAGATGTAGAAAAAAATGACTATATGTATGAATTTGCTCGCAGACAATCACCGCAAGCATTCTTTGATTTAATGCAACGTGTGATCAGCCCACTCCACTACAGCAGCAGCTGCATCCCATACAGCCAGGATTGCCTGCTTGTAAACGGTTCTGAACACAGAGATGTCCGAGCCAACGGCTAGCAGCTAATGGTGCTAGCAGCTAATGGTGCTAACAATGCAGAGCAACAGTTTTAACCTGGGAGGGGGGGGGTAGCGTGATGTTTCCGTGACAACGTG
>CAKALG010032621.1:0-14738 GCA_916700815.1 Helicolenus hilgendorfi | reverse complement strand
CAGAATGACAGGAGGAGCGCGCGCCGTGCGCCGATTCAAGGTGAGTTGGAGCGTGCCATAGTATAGTGGAACCGCAGTATCATGCGCATTGACAGAGAGAGAGAGAGAGAAAGAGAGAGAGAGAGAGAGAGAGAGAGAGAGAGAGAGAGAGAGAGAGACGTGTATCCACATCTTTAAATACCTCTCTCTATATAAAAACTAGGCCCCCACACGTGCGCCATCATCCATTCATCCGCGCATGCATCCAATATTGGCACATATAGTTATTTATGGTGCATGGTGTCTGAAATGATGGGAAAAGCTTGGTGGATGTGTGTGACTCATCTGTCGCTCACCCTATAGCCCTCGGCTGTTGTCATGTCGCTGTCACCGACATTAAACGCTCTTTTTTCTCCTCTCTCTGGCTTTATGTGATGATGGGTGTGGCGACAGATACAATACTACCCGTTTCAGTACTGCTTTTTTTTCCCTCGATGGCCGCGAGGAGGATGCAGCTCCATCACGCTGCCCACTGCGCACACATGGTTACCACTGATAAGGATGCTGCTGCTGCCTCACACTCTAGCCTGGTGGTTTTTCTACATGCATGCATTGAGGGATCCTAACGCCTGTGCCCCTCTGGGCTGGCTCTGCCGCTGCTCCGACATCAGCTCACATCTCAGCTAAAATAACGCTGCTGTGTGTGTTATTGTAGGAATAAACAGTGATCTGTCGTTTGAGAGAAAATTCGGTGGAGACTAGTCTTGCAAACCAGCACAATTTTGGCTCGGCATGTCTCTCTGTCTGTCTGTCTGTCTCCTCCCTCCCTTCTTTTTTTTTGGAGACTGTCATATTCCTGTCTGAAATCAAAGAAAATCTAAAAAAAGGTGACCGAAATTTCAAAGACGTTCTCCATTTTGTCTGCAGACCTTTTTTTTTTTTTTAGTCCTGCAGTAGGATAATGCTGAATCATATTTCCACAACAACATATTTGAACATTTTTATTAATATTTTTGTCTGGGATTCAATGGGCTGTCCTTTCCTTTGCTTGAATACAGTCTCGCTCTTTAGCCTCAAACTACAACCTAAACTATATGCAGTCCTTGACAACTTGCAACTTTGCTTGCTTG
Source organism: Helicolenus hilgendorfi (assembly GCA_916700815.1). NCBI lineage: Eukaryota > Metazoa > Chordata > Actinopteri > Perciformes > Sebastidae > Helicolenus > Helicolenus hilgendorfi. The sequence goes on along the minus strand of CAKALG010032621.1, from coordinate 13,629 downwards.
TGTTCTCCACATTGGGCCATGTTAAATACAGATGGAGTCACAAATTACACAAATAAACAGTGTTAAAGAGGACTTATTGGGATTTTCCCCCTTTCGTTTAGTGTGTTATATGTTTTTTTTCTGCATGTAAAATGTCTGCAAAGTTCCGAAGCCCAAAGTCCACGCAAAACTCTCTCCCCACAGAAACATTGCTCCTGAACTGCCTGAAACGCCTTGCTTGAAGTCCGGCCCTTAAGTAACATGGTGACGTCACCAAGTAACACATTTGCATAATATCTGCCTATAGCGGCTAGTTTGGCCCAATCTCAAACAAAGCTAGTTAGAGCGGAGCTGGAGCGAAGTCTGAAGAGTTTGGTTCACCAATCACAACATTGGGCCAGCTGACCAATCAGAGCAGACTAGGCTTTTTTCAGGAGGGCGGGGCAGAAGCTCAAACAGAGTGTTTCAGACATAGAGTGAAAAGATGAGGAAAAATTGAGTATTTTGAACATTAAAGCATGTAAACATGTTCTAGTAAACCCAAAATACAAGTATGCCCCTGAAAATGAACAATATGTCCTCTTTAAGGGTCTTAATAAGCTTCAGTTCTCCTTGGCATGTAATCTCCAAGTCTCTGAAACTGTTCTTCCAAAAGGATATTCGCTCATTGGTTGCTGACGCTCTCAGAGGATGTCCGGTTGTGATCTGGTGACTGTGAAGGCGGCATCATGTGATTCACATCATTTTCATACTCATCAAACAGCTCAGTGACCCCCCTCATGTGAGCTGTATGGAAGCATTTGCATTTTTCTTCACTCAAAGTAAAAGTAAAAGAAAAAAACTGAATAAATCATTTTTTCTGTTCTATAAAACAGGTCAGAATCCCCCAAAGAGACGCCGGATCAATCTGAGGGGTTGCCAGATGATTAACAAGCTAGGAAATATGGAAAACAACAACAACATCAAAGGAAAAATATTTCTTTTACAAATATATTTTTTTTCTGACTTTTATTGTGACGTTCTGGATAGTTTCTGTTCAAATTAATGAATGTAAGAAGGGGACATTACTATTTGGTTGAACTTCTCGCAACTCATAGACGTATTCAACCTGTGAAAAGGAGACAAGTGTAAACACTGCTTCTCTTTAAAAGGTGCAGTGTGTAGGATTTGGCACCATCTAGCGGTGAGGTTGTAGTGTTTGGTTTGTCTGTTTGGGCTACTGTAGAAACATGTAGCCAGCTCTGTGAAGAGGACCAGCTCTGTATGTAGACATAAACAGCTCATTCTAAGGTAACGAAAACACAACAATATTTATTTTCATGTGATTGTACACTAAAGAAAACCATACACTGTATAAGAAGTTGATGTAGACACTGAAGTCACCCATTGGTTTGTGGACTGCCGTTTTGAAGCAACGAGTTCAGCATTTTGACCGTCTTAGTTTCTGGTCGTCGCCATATTGGTTTTTGGCCATCGTTATCTTGTTTAATTCCAACTTGAAGTGACACGAGAGGGTGGAGCTAAGTACAACCGAACGCTGAATAAGACATTTTAAAGCAACCAAAAAGGTTATAATTAACTTTCATGAACTGAAAACACACTGTGAAAAAGTTAAAGTTCTAAGACAAAAACACAGACAATGTCGTGGTAGCGACCTGTAAATCACAAGGTAGCCTTAAAGCATACCCTGCTTTATGGTCTATCTGACTCTAATTGGGACCATAACTTACTAAATGAACATCATGCTGTATTGAAGACGGCTTGAAACTAGTGATTGAGACCATAAACTCATGTTTACAATGTTTACTGAGGTAATAAATCAAGTGAGAAGTAGGGTCATTTTCTCATAGACTTCTATACAATCAGACTTATTTTTTTGCAACCAGAGGAGTCGCCCCCTGCTGGCTGTTAGAGAGAATGCAAGTGTAAGGCACTTCCGCATTGGCTTCACTTCACAGACCCGGAGGTTGCCCACTGAAGAAAACTAAATATTATATTCCATTTCCGCCAATAGATCCCCCCTAAATGCTACACACTGTTCATTTAAAGGAGCTCAAGCCAAAACAGGTTAGGAAGGACTACTCTAAAACAACACCAGCTTTATACAAAAGTAATGATCAGATCTGAGTGATGCTCTCTGAGCTCCTCCCTCACAGCTGGGCACACCATGCCACATACATACAGCAGGTATTCCAGTGTTGGAAGCTAAAGAGAGCTAACCTCTTCCAACTAAAGTCGTGCCTGTAAGAAAACAGCATGATTGCTGCTGGAGAGGAAGCTTTACTCAGTAGCAGACAGAACTGAAGGCTATGAGTCATAAGTTATGGATCCTAATTATCAATAGCTGTGTGTGGCAGGGAGTCTTTGTTTAATCAGCTGTGCGACTAAACAAGGAGAAATGGAAGGTTTCACATTTTAAACTCCACAGAGAGGGCCGCATGGAGGAACCGTTACCGCCAATGACCAAGCCATTTTGAAGGTGGAGCATCCGTCAGATTCTCACAATTACTGTCAGGGGACGTGTGCAAGAGTGTGCTGTGACTGCTGCATGGCAAAACAAGGTCACATTATACCTCCACAGCCCCCTCCAACCCTCACCTAAAGTTACAGAAGTGCTGACACAACACCTGGACATACTGTATAGGCCTATAGCATGAGCCTTGATGAGTATAAACCCCCGTTTCCACGGCGACACACACATGACATAATAGCAATTGCTTCATAAGGCCGAGGAGATTGTTTTTCTGTTTTTTTCTCCACGGTAAAATTAGATTTCCTACAAGCCAGAGCAGAGGAAAGATAAGAGCAGTTAAGATAATCTCTTATGCAACAAAAACTATTAGTTTTCCAGCCCTGTTAAGGGAGACTGGATGGCTGTGTTACCAAAGGGCAGCGAGGGAGCACCAAATGTTTCTAAATTTTGAATGCAGCTGGGACCAGCAGCAATGCTGCCCAGAAAAACAACTTCAGTATTATTTCCTGCAAAAAAAACAAAAAACAAATAAAAAGTCATATCCCCTGTTATATGTATGATTCATCAGTTTCATGTGTATGTTTGCAGCCACTCAATGATCAGAAAAAGGATTATTCCCATTAATAGTTACAAGGGAGAATCCAGAATCATTGCTCTCAAACTAAAGAAAAAGGAAGTTAACTTTTATTTTCTAATTAAAAGTTGTGGTTTAGTCTTCTTTTGAGCAGCAATCAATAAAGAAAACAATTCTGTATTTTTCTTTGCTGACAGATGCTGGAACAAGGTCTCTGTATCTGTAGTCTGTCAGGTGCCCTGCCAAAAATAATGGACTGAATAATTAATAGATATTTGTCTTCAAGTACAGCACGTTCAGTTTATTTTTAGGGTCATTGTCCGGTGGGATCTCCTCAGTCTGTCACTACCGTGAGCAGGCAACGTTTTGATGTCCACATTGGTGGAGGCTTTATTTCACGTCCACTAAAGCAGAAGAATAGATTTAAAACTGGAGTACAATTATGACATTCCTAATTGTTGAATTTCAACCAAAAACAAAGCAAATTCTTGCACTGCTCCTTTATTCCCATGTACACTTGTGGTGTGACTAAGCATAGAGCCAAACGCTTCCACAGATGCTTTAGTGACAGAGACATATGGATGTGTACACTGAGGCCCCCCGAACAGCATCAGTCAGTCAGCCTGCAGCTCACTAACCTGCCCAACAGATGTTCTGCTTCACGTCTGTTTATGGTGTTTTATGAGCGCTCTATGTCCTTATTATAGTCTCACACACACTCTGAAGTATAATTCATGCTTTTGTCCAGTAGTGGTCAGCAGTGTTTTCCACAAGAGACCAGCCTCACTTGTCATTTGTTTTATTTGTGGGCTTATTAAAATGTAATTCAGGACAAGTAATATACATTCCTTTTCACCTTGAAAAAAATTCAAACAAGTCTATTAATCCTTATTAAACAAAAGAATAATCAAGATGTCAAAAAAGGTACATCAGAAATGTTACCTTCAGTGTGCAGAAAAACATTTCAGCAATACAGTATAATGAATTAAATGAGTCTGTAATTGTCAGAGATTTTTGGACATACACTTTTGGATTAATCATATTTGCAGAGTAGCTGCTGTAGTTCTGGGTATATTTATTTTTTACTGTCATTATTAGAGCTGAAATGATGCATTGATTATCATCGATCAACAGGAAATTAATTGGCAACTATTTTGATAATCAATAAAATGCCAAATATTTGCTGGTTCCCAGCTTCTCAACTGAAAAGATTTGCTGCTTTTCTTTGTCATTTATAATAGTAAACCGAAAATGCCATCAGGTCATTTTTAACTATTTTCTGACATTTTATAGACAAAACAATTAATCGAGAAAATTATTAATTGATAAGGAATATAATGGTTAATTGTAGCCCTCGTTACGTGAGCTAAATCACAATTTGATAGTAAATACATGTATGTTTTTTCTGTGGCATTGTAAATTCGTCTTATGTGATGCTATACTGTTAGCAGGATAAATTATAGATAACAGTATCTAATTTGGCTGATTTCAATCAGCCCATTGGCTTTGAGGAAGGATGTGCTGAAGCCAGAAAAAAGAGAGAGTAATATTGGAAGCAGCCTGATGTAGTTTGTGCCATAAAATGTGAAAAGAATGCATCTCTGTGTTTCATAATAATTAAATCATAGCCTCAATAGTATATCACAGTTGCTTTTGAAGTGAGATGCAGGGAATCAGTAGACCTCAAGAGGTTTGAAATCTGATGCCGTATTAACTTTAACAAGTGGTTGCTCTTATACTGTGTTTGTGTGCCTCCGATATGAAAAGCAAATGCTGATTTTTTTTCCCTCCTCTCTTGTTGGCACTGACGTCAACAGTCAGCTGTGACACATTTCACCTTTACAAAGCAATCAACAGCCTCACTTGATCCAAGCAAGATGTTGTATATGATGAGTAATATCTCATGCATAAAATGGCATTAAAATTACAGCATAACACTTTAAACGGGTGAAAAATTAAGTTCTGAAGTGAATTACTGTATTTAGATACACCTAATTTATAGTTTCAGTCACTTTTTGACTGCATGTGGTATATCTGGGCTTTCCAGTAGAGAAAACGTAATGAAGTTCCCTCTACAGTTCCCTTCCAGTGGAGAAAATGTGATGAAGTGCCCCCTAGGGTGCCCTTTGTATAGAGATAACATAATTAAGTGCCCTCTTTGGTGCCCTTCCAGTAAAGAAAATGTGATGAAGTGCCCTTTAGTGTGCCATGAAATGTGTGATGGAGAAAACATAATATGGAGAAAACATAATTAAGTGCCCTTTTTGGTGCCCTACCAGTAAAGAAAATGTGATGAAGTGCCCTCTAGGGTGCCCTTCCAGTAAAGAAAGCCCTACTGTCATGTCATTATAAAAATGTGATTTGAATTCAAATACCAGGACTGAGAGAAGTCAACTTCACCGCCTTCACCGTTTCTGTTTGTCTCTATTCTTCTATGAAGCAGCAGATGTGAATGACACATACGTTGCGTTGGCATGAGGGCTTTAGGCCTCAAAGTCACTTTCATTCTCCGCACTGCTCCTCAGATGAGAATCACTTGTCATGTTCAGTGGTCATCAGTGGAGTCTGTGAACAGCCCACCTAAATGGTGGATCTGTGGGGGATAAATAAGGGAGTAGCGAAGCGCCACCCTTCGTCTTGATCAGTGTACTGAACTGCAGCAGTGTCTGGATGTCGTTTCACCTCAGAGAGTGAAATAATTGAATGTTAAGGTCATCTACTGTCCATGTTACTTTCTGACTATTCTCACACAATATGTGCACTGCCATTAAAAGCACTTAGTGTCACCGTTAAACACATTAAATCGTGCTGTTGAACCCAATTCAGCTGCAGGTTACATGTATGGTTGCCATGGTTTCACATCACTCTCTACACAGGTGTACATTACGGCCAGAAATAGAGCTCCTTATTGGTACGTCTGATTAAAATACACCTTTTATTTACATAATGTCACTCTTTATTTCGTCACATTATTTCACCAATAAAAAGAATGACTGTTTTGCATTGCAGATTTTCATCAGCGGCGTCCTTTTCCCCCTTTTTTGTGTAAACCAACTGAGGCAATTTACACTTGCACAGGGTCTAAAATAACATGCATCTAAGTAATAATAATAATACACCTAATTAAATGATATGACAGTTACAGGGTTGAAATTAAGTAAAAATCTTCATTTAAAGCTCCCTGCTCCACCTTATGACACTGACATCAGTCTCTAAACATTTTTTTCTCCCTTGCATCACACCGTCTCTCAGCTTCACTTGTGATCGCTATTAATACCACAGTGCTAATTGAGCTGTAGATGCAGTGCCTGCTAATTTTTTACTCTTGATATGTTCTGTATGGTATCACAGCGCCGTTTAGCCTCTCTGGATGGGATGAAATGCACTGTGGGTGAAAGTCTGTCGACAGCATCTTTTTAGCAAGAAAGAACAAGGAGTTCAATTACTGCGGCGGAGAGGAGAATCTGTGTGTGTGTGTGTGTGCGAAAGGAAGACAGAGAGGGCATATTTAGTCAGTTATTGTTTTTTTGACTTGTGATAACTTTCACAGAGTTAATCCCATTGCGACCAATATAAAAACTTTCTGTGCAGTGCTTGGCAACACAAACTATTTCAGCCTGCCAGCCAGCTGATCAGTACAGTCTATTCCCAAATGATTAACACTACTGTAGATATTGAGGTTTGACTGCTTCTGTAACACTTTTCACTAATAAATCACTAATTACATTTATTGGATTTACCCAAAATCAGATTGGCTGATATGGCACTAGGTTTATGAAGAGAAAAGGTGAGAAGCAATATTTGCATGAGTTCTGAATGATCCAGAAAAATATGACAATACAGATTCACTGCACATTATCACACCCACATTATGCCTAAGTTTAATATCTGTAGGGTTGATGACTTACCAAAGGGAAAGGCAACAGCTCACTAATAATACAATGAAGGTACAGCTATGCCTTCAGAAGCAATTTGGGGTTAAGTATCTTGCTCAAGGACACATCGACACATTCAACCACCAACCACCAACCTACCGATTGTTGGACGATCCGCTCTACCCTCTGAGCCACTTTGGCCTTTAGGTGTAGGTCTGGGTGAGTCTTTAAAAATGTATTCAACCACACCTGATGGATTGGCTGCTTATTTAACTGGTGGTAACCATGGAGATGATTGATGGTGTTTCTATCAGCCCTCTGTTTGATCATTGCACACAAGAGGTCAGTGTCAGGTCCACCCACATGAACTGAAACAAGCACCACAGCTCAAAAGACAAAGTTTTCAAAATGTTGTATAAATCAGGATTACAATGGAAGAAAGGAGTAAAGACATTTACTTAGGTACAAATACTTGCACTTTACTTGAGTATTTTCATTACTTTTTACAACTACATTTCAGAGGGACATATTGTACTTTTTACTCTACATTTATTTTACAGCTATAGATACTAGTTATGTTTCAGATTAAGAATTTACATTAAAAGAATATATAAAATATGATGCATTACTATAGATTAAAATTAGCTTCACATTAACCAACTGAGTTAAAAACACTGGAGTACCACTTACATATTTTAAGTATATTTTCTGTAAAAAAAAATAATGTTTTCATGTTTTGAAACTAATCATTTTTATTCAAAATAGTAAATCAGTTTTTTTTTTAGTTGACCGTTTTAATCAAAACCGGTGGAGACCTGTGATAAGCCTTTAAGGCTTTTGGCCTCCCATGCATATTCTGTTATCATTTATATTGTTTGATTAAATGTATGTGCTATTAAATAAATTAAATCAATAATTATCCCATAATGTAATATGCATTTGAATTCATTGACAGAATAGCCCCATGAGATGTAACATCTCATTTTCAAGGGGGTCCTATGAACAAATACAAAAATATAAAACACAAACAAAAACAGCTTTACATAACATACACTGCAAATACACACAGATACAGCTCGCTGCTCTCCCACCCACACCCCCGGCCCTCAGCTGTTTTAGACAACAACGACAATGACCCAGAAAATAAATCAATTACATCAGCATAAAGAGCAATTGAAGCGCTTTGTCTTCAGTTTTAAATTATGCACACATTAAAAACATGAACAGGTTGATTTAAGATGAGAAAATAAAGATGTCATGAAGCAGTGGAAAGAGGTAATGGACGAGGAAGATTGTCCCAATCAAAAGGATAATAAATAATATAACACTGACAGCTTCCATTCTGCATTACGAGTACTTTTACTTTGATACCTGAAGTACATGTTGCTGCTAATATACTTCAGTAAAATGTTGAATGAAGGACTTGTACTTGTAATGGAGTATTTTCGTAGTGTGATTGGAATACTTCTTCCACCACTGAGTGCCGGTCATGACATTTTACATAAATCGGATCTCATGTTCGGAGATATTGACAGCAGCGCTGCTTCTTACTGAACACAAACCAATACAGAGTTAAGTTGCCTACTGGCTGCAAATTACAAGTAAATATAGAGTGGAAGAGACAGTTTGAGCAGATAATTCATTATTGCGCATAAGTGTCTAGAAGCTTGGCTCTTGCTGAAGCTTGATCTGCTCATTTAAAAATGGATAGAACAGCATTTAAAATTAGGTTTTTGCAGGGTCAGTTTTTTTCTTTGAAAAACTTGCAATGGATGTGCCAACCAATCAAAAGGCAATACACTCTGTGGAGTACTTCATTTAAAAATAGCAGTGATGGAAGAAGTATTCAGGTCCTATACTTAAAAGTAGCAATACCATAATGTAAAAATACTCTGTGGCAAGTAAAATCCTACATTTACATTTTTACTTAAGTGAAAGTACAAAGTATTATCAATATGTAAAAAAAAAAGTAAAAGTACTTATTATGTAGCTGAGCAGTCCCTGTCATGCATAAACCTGTACGAAGGCTGTTTGTACCGCTACGCGTGGGTTGTTACCCAGCTCAATCTGAACATGTACTTGCATTGTTTTTAGCATTACATCATGAAATAGCCATTTGATTAAAGGCTTTTATTTTTCTTTGCCAGAAGAGTGCCTTGTACTCCCCCTTTTTTTAATCTTCGTGTACAAAGAGCACCTTCATCGCACTGATTTAAACTTCCGAGCACTCTGGATTTTTCCATTTCCTATGAGAAGCATTTTGATGTTGTAAACTAGTGTAAGTGGTCTAATTTTAGCTAATATTGGGAAGTTTAATCTGTACCAATAGTACAGAGATTGTCTGTAGAATCTCAATCTGCAAAGTAACTATAGCTGTGAAATAAATGAAGAGTAAAAAGTAGTTTAAAATTTTCAAAGAGTTATCAGCCCTGGTACAACATTTGTAGTATAATTTATGAATATCAAATCAACAATCTTTGGAAAATGAGATAAATTTTCTGACTAATGATGACTGAAAGAAACTACTGCATGTACTATAATTAGGAGAGTTGAATTTTATAGGTTGGACATGTATATTTACAGCGCAGTGCTGAGTATGCCGAATGACTTCTTAAATTCCCACTCCTGCTCTGAGGAGACTCTCTCTGGCTGCAGCTTTTTAATGAAAGCTATAGCCCAATGTGTGTCATCTGCAATCTTCAATATGTAAAGCAAAACTCTTAAAAGAGAAGAGATCCAAAAATAGCACGCACACATCCCGAGGAATCTCCACAGTTTTAGGTTGAAATGCAGACTGCAGCTGAAAGAGTGAATTAAATTACAGAGGTAGTGGGGAAAGAACAATAAGGAGCCGAAATATTAGCAGCAAAGGAAATGTCTCGCTTTTACATGCACAGTAATAACAGCTGCAGGAAGGGGGTTGGGGGCTCTATGGGAACCTTCAAAGAGCAGGTTTTAGACACTCACAGAAGGTTACTTACATATAAGATTATCCGTCAAAGAAACTATGACAGTTATGACCAATATACAGCCATATATAGCACACATTAGCATTTCTTTGAATCGCTTAAGACCTGGAGTGACATTATCAATGCCACCCATGTATCATTCATCTTGAAACGTAGATCATGTGTTACAATAGCTCACTCAACATGCACCAATATGAGCCAAATGCACATATGCTTTTGTATAATACTTTGCCCTGGACTACATATTATAAATAATATTTTTTTGAAATGGCTGTATTTTTGGAATTGTGGTGCCTGTACTTGGTCCACTGTCCCTGAATGGGTTTATAATGATGCATATCAGCTCAGTGTGGCACTGTATCATTATAAGTCTGCAATGCCAGTTTGCTTTAACATCTCCCCTAATGTTTGAATTGAGACACACATTAAATAGTTATTGTGGGTGCATTGTAGAACTCTGTAATAAAAAAAAATATTACCAAGCTACACTGTAGACAGCTTGCTCTTTATTCTGCTATAATTTAAGAAATGGCAGGCTGAAGATGGATAATATGACTGAAGTGAGGGCTAAGAGGATAAAATGTATTTGAGCATTAGAGGCCTGCCCTTTGAAATACCTTTTATCTTGTAGATGGGAATAATATGTATTTTATTTAACACCATTTCAAGGGGGGGAAAAAATCTAAAAGCTTTTACCATCAGATGGGTGTGTCTGACAATCTGTCAGTCAAGAACAGTTCAGGGATTTATAGAAAAGGTGAATGTATGAGCTTACTGGCAAGTCCAAACAGAGGCTGTAGCCTATATAGTCCAGAGGATAGCAGGAATGAGGCAGGTCCAGGTACCAGGTCCAGGTCCCAGATGGTTCCAGGCTCCTACAGGCTACTGCAGGACACATGCTACTACAGGCTATTGGAGGCTACTGCAGACCACATGCTCCTGGAGGCTCCTACAGGCTACTGCAGGCCACATGCTACTACAGGCTCCTACAGGCTACTGCAGGCCACATGCTCCTACAGGCTACTGGAGGCTACTACAGGCCACATGCTACTGCAGGCTCCTACAGGCTAATGGAGGCTACTACAGGCCACATGCTACTGCAGGCTCCTACAGGCCATATGCTACTAAAGGCTCCTACAGGCTACAGGCTACTACAGGCTACATGCTACTACAGGCTACATGCTAACTACTATTGCAGGTTACCACAGGCTACAGGCTAGTACAGGCTACATGCTACCACGGGCTACATGCTACTACAGGCTACATGCTATTGCAGGTTACCACAGGCTACAGGCTAGTACAGGCTACATGCTATTGCAGGTTACTACAGGCTACTACATGCTACTACAGGCTACATGCTATTGCAGGCTACTATATGCTACAGGGGCTAACACAAAGCAACAAAGACAATCTGGCAACTGACTGAGAAAAATGGGCTGGTATATGTACTGCTGGGTGAAATGAGACACAGGTGAGCAGGAGGATGTGGGAGTCAGGTGACCAGGAGAATAAAGGTGTGAGGCCATCTGGTGGACAGGTGGAAAATGGCAACACAGCTTAATTGGGATGCAGATGTTTGGGGAAGAGGGACAGAGAGGCAGAATGGGCCAAAATAAACACAACTGAGGAAGCTTTTGTGACATTTACATTGAAGTCTAATGAAAATAGAAATTACAAAGAAATATAGTATGTAGATGTATATACATGAAAATCAAAATTAATTTGATTGAATTGAAGACAATTTTTTGTAGAAATCTGTACTAACTCTTTGTACAGATCTGTCTATGAGGCCTTTGTCCACATTCTGCACAAATAGAGCCCAACAACAGTTGTTTTATTGATACTGTAACAGTGGCAATCTCCGTATTATTCTTAATATACTGTAGACGTCAACGCTTATTGCAAAGAATATATAAAACACAAACTTCTTTCATTTATTCAACCTGCAGTGTCATAATCTTCTTTTCTCTGAAAAGAAAATTTGCAGTTTCATTTCACTGTAGATTTTGCATAATAATGCAGGCTGATATGCTTTCATATCCTGTGCTTATTCCAACACATTGCACACCTTAAATAGCTTGGTTGGTGTTAGATCTGTCTGTCAAGCTTACAGGAACAGGGCTCACGGGTTTGAGGCCGGATAGACGAGTGGAAATTAAATCCCAAACCAACAGTTATGGTGAAAGATATACATTCGCACTGCTAAATGATGCACAGAGGCACAAACAACAACAACATACCACAGGAAATGGAGGTGCCTATAAGCAACACCTGTAATCTGACTTGCTGTGTTGCAGTGATGGTGTCATTAACTTAGCTCAGAATGAGATTCACCTCAACTGACCAAAGTACAAACAAGCTGAACACTATTTCCTCCACAGATGCTCCCCAATTGTGATGCAGATTTCCTTACATTGAAATTACAGTAAAAAAAAACAAAGCCCTTGAGTCTGTTCTCAGAGAAAAAAAACCACATTACAATTCAGAATATTTCTTTGTTGTGTTGCTGCAGCTGTGAAACAATGGGAATGTACAGTTTTCTATGAGATGCAACAAAGGGCAGCCAGAAGGGGCCTTGCAAGAAAGGAATGATTGCTTAGCAACATATATTACCCACACTGCAACAGTGGAGGGCGAGCAGGATGGTCTGATGGTGAAGGAGGATTCAAACAAGGCAGCAAGTTCAGTTGTTTTATTTTGTTTTAGTGGGAGGATCAAGGGCACACACTTTAGTTTACAAGTTAGTTTTTAAATTCAACTTGTGTTTTCTGTGACTAAGAATGAGAAATTTTACATGAACACTCCCTACAACATAACAAAACCCACTACACATATGAACATCATTATTGCCCAAACGTTTACATAACATGGTGCCGTTATTTGGATATGTCTGATGTATTGACAGCTGGAATAATGTCTGGTGTTACACTGCCACCTGCTGTTTATTTGCAGGTATCCAACCAGCTGCTACATCTACGGTATGCAATGAAAATAGATACAACTTGAAGATGAATTACATCAATTGAATCTCAGAAGGGTCAGCAGTATTGACCTACTTCTGCTATTTTCATGAAAAATTCAGGTACTGCAAAATATTCTGCTTATTTCCTCATTCAATTTTGCAGTTTGCACAATCAGGAATTTTGGTGAGATTTGTTTTTGTTTTAGCACTCCACTACATTTCAGGGGGAAATATTGTATTTTTAACTGCACTACATTTATTTATAAGATTTTTGCACACAAAAACATATGAAAATGTACAAGTAGGCCTATATGTAGGGCCGGCTTAAGACATAGGTCATATAGACAGTAACCTAGGGTGCCACCCTCTGGGGGGCGCTGGTCACCCTCTATAAAAATGTATATATTATTATAAACATGTATAAAAACATCTATAACATGCCATAAAATATCTTAATCAGTAAGGACAGATACTTTATATCTATTTATTTGATATCTATTTATTAAACCTTGATTCAGTCCTCACCATCGAGTATCTCGTGCTCCTTTTAATTTTAATTTGATGTAAACATGTTTTAATGTGTCCTGTCTGGATGTGACAGCCTGTGTTGTGTTTTAATACTCTTTTAATAGCAGATTTTGCACATGCAAACCAAAGACAATGTTCTGCCTTTTGCACGCAAAAAGTAGACAATAAAGCGTTTTCTATTATTTCTAATCACTTATCAAAATACTTTGATTTAAAATATGAAATCTCAAACTTAAGCACTATTCCTCTATAAAATAAATAAAAGAATA
>CAKALG010032620.1:0-12748 GCA_916700815.1 Helicolenus hilgendorfi | reverse complement strand
TACACCCTGGACAGGTCGCCAGTCCATCGCAGGGCTGACACATAGGGACAGACAACCATTCACACTCACATTCACACCTACGGGCAATTTAGAGTCCACAATTGACCTAACCTGCATGTCTTTGGACTGTGGGAGGAAACCGGAGTACCCGGAGGAAACCCACGCTAACACGGGGAGAACATGCAAACTCCACACAGAAGGGCCCAAGCCAGATTCGACCCTGCGACCCTCTAGCTGTGAGGCGCCAGTGCTAACCACTACACCAAATTAAATTCATATTATGGTTATAATATTCCATTTTTTAAGGAATAGTGCGACATTTTGGAAATACTCACTCATGTATGGTAGGCTATAGGGCTACAGTATATATGGTTACAGCCAGTTAGCTTAGCTTAGCATAATGAATGGAATCAGGGGGAAAGAGCTAGCATGGCTCTGTTCAAAGGTAATACAATTTCCCTACCATTGCTTCTAAAGTTAACTAACTAACACTTTATATCTCTCGTAAAAGTGTAAAAACGACACGGTGTAGTTGTAGGCTGTAGTCATGGCTGTGGTCTTGTACTCTCGAGGTTGCCAGGCAACCTTCAGATAATTCAGGTAGTTACTGCTCCCAACCAAGAAATAGGTTGCGTCCGAAATTCCATACTAACATGTTATTTAGTACGCTAGATTTTTCAGGATGTCTGAAACCTTAGCATGCTACCAATAGTACATGAATTGCATACTATTTCCAGTGATGTATTACAGTATGCAACGTTGGACTCTACGGCGGCATAAATATCCCACAATGCCATGCGTCACTGACGACAACGTTCACAACGGAAGTTGACGGACAGCTCTGTAACGTCAATAACACTTCAATTTAAGTGTAAAGATTTCACTTAGCTAGGCGTAATATCATTTATAAATGAAATCAGATTTTATTCTTACAAACCGTCATTTTATGTCACATGAGGTTGGCACGGGTTACACGTGTCCAACCAGGCAAGGAGGCTCTCGGGAAGTGACGACGTAAATTACTGCTCAGTACGTCCGAAAAGATACATACTGCTGATTATTCACACAAAAGCATGTTGAACGATAGTACACCTATTTAGTATGCAGTAAGTGATTTTGGATGCAGCCTAGTCCGGCACATAACCCCGTGTAAAACTGCAATTTGCTGTTTTTACAGTTTTTATACGGAGGAATAAAAAGAGCTATATGTTAATTAGTGAGTTTTAAAGGTGCTGGGAGACACCTTCAGACAGAGCCAGGCTAGCCGTTTCCCCGTTTTTAGTCTTTATGCTAAGCTAAGCTAACCAACTGTGACTCAGAGGTAACCAATTGGAAGGTCGGCGGTTCGATCCCGGGCTCCTCCACTCCACATGTCACAGTGTTCTTGAGCAAGATACTTGACCCCGAAATTGCTCCCGAAGGCTGTGCCATCGGTGTGTGAATGAGTATTTAGATTAGATCCTGATGGGCAGGTTGCCACCTTGCATGGCAACCTCTGCCATCAGTGTATGAATATGTGAATTCTGACATGTAGTGTAACGCGCTTTGAGTGTTCAAAAGACTGGAAATGTGCTACTAACCAGCTGATTGTAGCCATTAACCAGACAGACATGAGTGGTATCTATCTTCTCATAACTCACTGCAAGAAAGGGAATATTTCCCAAAATGTCAAACTATTGCTTTAAACATAACCCACTCCACAGATAAAAACTGAAGGGCATATACCTTAGGCCTATATAAATCATGATGATATTGATAGCAGCAAGAAAAATGCACAGTCAAGATTAGGCTGGAATATAAAAACCTAGAGGGTGGATGGTGGGTGGAGGTGCACGAGGGCCAACACTGATTTTATTTAGTTTCAGAAGCATGAAATGTTTCTTTGTTCAAGGTTATATAAACAGCGTTTATTCCACCATCTGTTTATTAGCATATTAGGGTCAAGCACGGAGATTTCAGACGCAGGTTGTATGAACCGTTTACCAATTCAAAATAAGTTTAATATTCAGAGTCCATTTTCTAATACATCTATTTGGGGAAAAACAAACAGTCTTAATGGAGTATTTTTTAAATGATGATTTCAGCAGACATCCCACTATACGGGAGTTTCTGCTTCACAGCTGACATCAGCTGCCCCGGCTCTCCTCAGAGACCCCAGGTGTTCACACCTTTTATCTACATCTCCCCCTGCACAGTTTATCTAACATATTCAAAGCAATTTACACCCCTCCCTAGAACAACCGTCTGTGAATCAGCGTGAGAACTGCACTGACAGGGGACCTCATATTTATTGTGTGCGCCCAAGGTCACAAATTTAGCAGTCGATGACCTTGATCCCTGCACAGTGACAGAGCGCTTCGTAGTATACAGTAGAGGGAGGGATGAATGCACCTTATGATGAGATGATAATCTCAGGTGAAATATGGCTTCAAGCCTCATGAATCTGCTCTCTAACCAGCTCATCGAAATTGTAGAGTGTGATACTGAGGGCAGATGCTCACTGTGCAGCCCCCTAGTGTGCAGCAAAGCAGAGACAGAAGCCTTCAAAAGCCTCCTCCACATTGGGGGGGGGCTGATATTATTGAGTCCAGTCATTTTCCTGTGAGGGGGATCAGGTGAAGTGTGTGTAATGTGTGTTTTTTGAGAGTGGGAGACGCAAGTAATTGTGAAATCTCGTTGAATTACTACAAAGGAGCGTTCACCCTTGAGGAATCTCAGGTCGTCCTTGTGGAAGGGAAGGCTTCCCATCTCCATCACACGCACCAACAGCCCCCCCTCTTCCTCATCCTCCTCCTCCTCCTCTTCCTTCTCCTCCTCTTCCTTCTCTTCCCCATCTTCCTCCTCTTCCTCCTCCTCCTCTTCTTCTTCCTCTTCCTCCCGCATCCCTGTCTCCGCCCCCTCCGAACAAAAAAACCCTCCTCTCCTCCCCCCCTCCTCTTGCAGATCACCGTATTGGTCGCTTGGATGGAGCAACTTCGCTCCAGTGAGCGGTTATAGCGCATAATGATGCGTTTTGTGGCCGTGTGGTCCGTGTGTGGGATGAACGTACAAGTCCGCTGCGTAAAAGTGGACAGGTGTAGCGCGGCGTGCTGATTTGGTGGAATTAAAAGAAGAAAAGAAAAACCGCCCAAACATTGATGTGATATTATTTGTGGAGCCACCGCTGCTCTCTGCATCTGCACCACCACCACCACCCTCCCGCTGTAATATTTATGACAAAACGGAGGGCAAATTATTCTGGTCACGTTTTTTGGCTGACAGCCGGCTGTCCTGGAGAAGCTCTGGAGTGAATCTGGGTCCAGTGTGTTGGAGATAGCGCAGCGCACCGACACCTGCAGTAGGATGTAAAAGGGGGATTCCCACTCAACCACCAAACTGGTAAGTTTAACACACGACTATACAGCACTTCTTCTATAGTAGACACGAATTTTAATTTCCAAGTAGAAATCGTCATGCATTTTGATCATGTCTTCACATTTAAAGACAATTGTGTATGGGAACCAAAAGGGATGCTCTGCAAAAATGAACCAAATGGTGCTGGGGCTGTCTGGTGGAGGGACAAGACAAGACAGTCCAGACCTGTTTTGATCCGGACTGGAGGCGACAATAACAAATCACCAGCACTTTACAAAGGGGGCCTGAACACAACCTCGGGACATGAGATGTCACCGGCTCATTTTAATCTTCTTCTTTGCATCTTTGGACATGAATCAGAAACAGAATTAGAATCAGAATTTAGAATCGGAATCAGAATTTAGAATCAGAATGGTGTTTATTGCCAGGTGTAAGAGGTATACACTAGGAATTTGCTTTGGTTTTGTTGGTGCAAGTCAAACAATATAATAACAAAAGAATAGATAAAAACGTTAGAATAAAATAAGAATACAAATTTGAATGTTTACCAATATAAAATATACAAAATAAGCCATGGACAAAAATTAGTGAAAAAAAGAAATCCTTCTCACAATTTTTGGGCTTTTTTTCTCTCTGTGTGCAGCAACAACCAGGCTTGTTCCAGAGAGGGGAATATAACATCTAATTTGTTTTTTGTTTTTTTCAAACAGACCTGTAGTAAGTGGTGTTTAGATGCTCCCATGTTGAAGTGTCCTGTTTTCCAGAGAGCCTCTCTGATTGTTGATCTGCTTCAGTCACATGGATGCGCCACGCTTGGCATGAAGGTCTGATGGTTTTTATAAGAGCAATATGGCTCAGATCACCAACTCATGTTTTGACATTTAAACGCTTTAATAAGATGAAATTATTCCACAGTGCTGCATGATTAGTTGAACTGGCATAACCTCCTGAGAGACCAGGATTTCAAAGGCTCTTCTGCATTTATTTACCTCCATTATAGAAAGACTGCAAAACAGTAAAAAATAAATAAATAAAATAAAAATTTGCATTTCGTTAGCCTGGTTTCTGCTTTTATGTATTAAATGTGAAATATCATGGTGTCAGTGAGGCAAAATGTTCAGAAAGCTTTTTAGACATTGTTTCCTCCAATATATAGTATAATGGTTTTAAATTCTAGGCTATACTGTTTTATGGCTGTATGTGTAATCCAGCAAAGTGTTTGAATAGGGAGCAACATGACAAAGAGTGTTTCCTACTCGGCTCTCTTGTTGATGGGATGTGAAATGGGAACATGTGTGGTTGGAAGGTGGTAGAGTGGTGATGATGCTCTGCTCAACACTAAAGCAACATAATCTCCTGTTAGTTTAATGTCTGTCTGTTTGCATTAGCTGACAGTAGGGCTGCAACTATTAACGATTATTTTCATTGTTGATTAATCTGAGTTGTTTGGTCAGAAAATGGTGAAAAATGTAGATCAGTGTTTCCCAAAGCCCAATATGACATCCTCAAATGTCATGTTTTGTCCACAACTCAAAGATATTCAGTTTACTGTCATAGAGGAGTAAAGAAACCAGAAAATATTCACATTTTTCTTTAAAAAAAAAGACTCAAACTGATTAATCGATTATCAAACTAGTTGGTGATTAATTTGACAACTAATCGATTAATCGTTGCAGCAGTGCTTTTCACTCACAAATCTAGTTCTTGGGATCAAGTGCTGCAAAATGTTTTGCTTCCTGATATGAGGTTTTTGCCATTTTTGAAATTAAGATTTAGATTATTACTTTTTTATATCATTTTTGTTTGTTTGCTCACTTTACTATTATGTTCCCACATAATACTCACTGTGTTCCCCTGCAACAGTTACATTCTCTCATATTATTGCTTTCCCACATTCACATACTTTCTGAATTTTATATTTTGTTGTAGGGCTGGGCAATATGAAGAGATATATTGTCAAAATTATCTATCACGATATAGGCTAGGCCTGCAGTTATTTCTTTTTTCTCTGTAACAACACTTAAAATGTTTGATTTTGTTCAATGTTCATTTTACACTCAAGTTCTTCAAATGAGAAAATGTGTCAAGTATTTGATTTACACAGGAGTATATCAAAATAGGCTTTATCATGTGGTTATTTCATATAGACTATTTGAATAGAATATAAATTATTGAATTAACAGAAACATGCTATATCGTGATATATATCATTATCAAGATATGAAATTACCTATATCGTGATAGAAGAATTTTGGCAATACCGCCCAATTCGTGGTATTCTCTTGTAACACTGCAGTGCTATTCCACAATTTGTGGCAACATATTGAACTTTACCTTCAACTTGGCCTAAAATTCTGATGCAGTGTTATTGTTTCGGTTATGTAATTTGTGAACAACTGTCAGATTATGGAGAATTTCTAAAAAACAAAAATACTACATAATCTGCAGGATGTAGTTTAGATTTTAATTAAAGACTAAATTAAATGTTGAAAATGCAGCTTGAAATGCATTCTGGGTTTCGAGGTAACGTGACCATATTTTCCCTAAAAAGACCATTTTATTCTCTTCTCAATCTTATCAAACAATCAGTCTTTTTAACTGACGGTTAATTAGCTGCTGTGAAGATACGTTATAACAAGCCCATCTTGATATTAAGTAGCTCACATTAGGACGGTTCACCTCCAGATGAACTTTTTTTGATGAGACTGAGTACAAACATGCAGAAGATTAAAGAGAGTTGAGTTTAAGCCCACCGTCTCTGTGATGTGTTTGCTGGCTGCGTGTGTTTGTGCACACGTGTGTGTGTGTGTGTGTGTGTGTGTTTCCTCCTCTTTCCAATGCAGAATCCCAAAGGGGATAATTGTTTTAACGTATTCCCATTTTCCATTCACTCTCATGGTGGCAGCCCGTGTGTTTGCTTTGCATGTGGGTCATTGTGTGTTTGCGTCTGTGCATGTATTTATAGAGAAGCTTTGATGCTGCTGCTGGTGGGGAAATATTCCACCACACGTGTCACTCTCCAGCTAGATGCCGCAGCGTAGTTGAGGGAAGCTGTCATATTTTGTTTCAGCGCAGTAAACAAAGGAGTACTGTACCTCTGATCTGATGAGTCTTACATGTATTTACCTTTCGTACATATATATGCAGTATATATACTGTATAACAGCGTTGAAGAAGAAGAGATGGTCAGAGTCCTGCTGAGGTTATTGTAGGACAATAACAGTGTGGGAAAAGCACGCAAGATTTATGTAAGAGCTGCTTTATTGTCATAAAAGCCTCCAATAAAGCTTCTGTCTGTGTTTTGAATATCATTTTAAATGACAGCTACATTGCTGATTCACATGCATTTTGAAGGTCTGAGAACAGTTATGTTGTAACACAGATAGTCCCAAAAGTATATTTTTCACTGACAATTCAACTGTTAATCCATTTTATGTTGTATCTTTAAATTCCTTTGAATTGGCATGGGCAAAAAGTCCCTGCAGTAATTACAAACAATCACATTTACTGCTGTAAAAGCCTCCAGCAACAGGCTTTCAAAGCTGCAGTATTAAAGGACAACTGTATTTAAGGACTACATTTGTGTTTTCCTATTTAGAACAATATTTTGACTGGATTGGCAACATCCTTTTTTAATCATCCTAGTTGATCATGCTGTTCTCATATACTGTTTGTAGCTATACCTAGGAAAACTGAAAGTCATATACAGTATATACCATAAAACCAATTTGTATGTAATCCACATGGTTGTGAAGAATTAAGAGCGACAAATGCCGTTTAGGGAGGAGGTCTGGGTGGATGAGCGGGTCAAAAAACACCAGACTTTCACCCAGGAGTCCGGTAGCCGTACCCCGTATGAAAACAGAAGTCGACGTTGATTTATTTGTCCCGTAACTTCCTTACTTAAGTTACGAAACTTAGTTATTTTAACTCAAACCATGATTTTTTCCAAAACAAAGTAGTTTTGTTGCTTAAACCTGATGAAGTCCATCTTTTCCTAAACCTAACTAAGTAGCGTTAGTTTTGTAGCCTAAACCTAACTAAGGTGTTCCATGTGAAGACGGAAGTTTATCTTGAAAAGACTGAAGCAGAAATTGACTCGGGCTCATATGTTGCTGGACAATCGGAAAACGCATGGAAAATAACTTTTCATAAAATATCATACAAACCGCTGCATGAGGATACGCTGAGTTGATCCAAGCCATAGAAACTAGGGCTGGCAAAGTTAACGCGATAATAAAGTGTTCATGCAAATTTGTTTTAACGTCACTAATTTCTTTAACGTCTTAACGCAACTCGCGATTTTTAATTAACCTCTTGAAAATCCAACGGGTATTTCAGAAGTTGTAGTAGGCTCAGTTTTAAAGCTAGAGTAAACCATGTCATACCAGCCTGTCGCAAAGGAGTCTAAATAACGCTCCAAACATATTTTGGTGAGGAAAAACTGGCATTTTCAAAGTCCCTTGACCTCTGACCTCAAGATATGTGAATGAAAATGGGTTCTATGGGTACCCACGAGTCTCCCCTTTACAGACATGCCCACTTTATGATAATCACATGTAGTTTTGGGGCAAGTCATAGTCAAGTCAGCACACCAACACACTGACAGCTGTTGTTGCCTGTTGGGCTTCAGTTTGCCATGTTATGATTTGAGCATATTTATAATGCTAAATGCAGTACCTGTGAGGATTTCAGGACAATATTTGTCATTATTTTGTGTTTTTAATTGATTTCCAATAATAAATAAGATAAGAATATTAAATACTTGAAAATCTCCCTTTAAGGTACATTTTAAACAGATAAAAAAATATGTGATTAATTTGCGATTAATCGCGATTAACTATGGACAATCATGTGATTAATTGCGATTAAATATTTCAATTGATTGACAGCCCCAACAGAAACATGTTGTCAAACCCAGTCTCTGAACTACAAAAGAAAAGTGAGTGAAAACATAACAAACACCAGTAACTGCCTCGCACAGAGGTGTATTGATTAATGACGGCTGAGGTTGCTCATCCTTCTTGTCAGCGTACTCATGTTTACTGTGTGAAATTAAAAGCACACTGCACTTAATTCCCCAACCTAACACAGTAAATAACAATGCACCTTGAAGTGCGTGAGTGCAGGGAAACATAGAGATGAAGCAGATCTCAGGACAAAAGCAAAAAGGAGGAGGACGGTGAAAAAATGAGACGCACGAAGAACAAATAGAGAGAGAGAAGAGATGGACCAATAAATCATTAGAAGAGCACAGTGGAGTGACCAGAGTGAAAATAGACTGTCAAGATGAGAAAGACAGAGGCAACATGGAAGACATTATAGACTCAGTGTGGCCACCCATAGACATTAAACAGGAATACAGTCTTGCATATTGTATATTTGTAGTTATGTTTGACATATAATTTTTATATTTTATTTTTTATATATAACATTTATATCTTTAGGCTACATTAGTTGGAAGCTGACAGACATTAGGTCTAAGTGTAAATGAGGTTTAATTGACACCATCAGGTATTTAGTATGCGTCTTGTGTACTTTGGCCCTCAAGGTGTTCTTATGAAACCTCTTCATGTGGGAAAAGAAAATGAACCCCTGACTTTTTAAGGTTATGCGTATGTTGGTCTTCCCTCCCTCAGGTTAGACCTCTGTCTGTCATTACGGTGTGAGAGTACAGACGCCTGCAGTGATGCTCTCCCCCCTTGGCCAATGATGTCCTGTCTGCAGGAGATAAATGGCATTAATTGAGCTCTAATTGCCTTCTGGAGTGAAATAGCTTAATCATTTTAACCTGTCGCAGACAACTTCAGTCTTTTCTTTCTAGTACCCCATCAGTTCCACTTACTCCTTTGCTCTTATTCTCATTGCCTTCAAATCCATTTTTTTCTAGTCTTTTTGACCTCTTCAACTTCTCTCCACTTGTCTAAAGCCCGATCATCCACGGACACTGAGCTTGAGTCTGTTTCAGATAGCTGTAAAACATGATATATTGGTACAGAGATTCCTCTCTCTGCAGGCACTGATCTGCTGAGGCGAAGTTTGATTGGATTCAAGCTGAAGCTGAACACTGCAAGAATGCTTAATTCCTGATTCGCTGTTTCACGGCAATGTGTTGTTTAAGTTATGCTTTGGATGTTTTTTTTAACCTCTAGAAGTGCAGGCTGGTCTCATACACTGTTTGTAGCTATACCTACCAAAGGTAATGCACTTTAAATCGTGTATATACCATAAAACAAATTTGTGTGTAATTCACGTAATCGTAAACCAGGAATTATGGGTCAAAAAACACCAGACTTTGGCCCGGGAGACCGGCGTTCGTGTCCTGTGTGAAACCAGAAGTCAACATTGATTTATTTGTCACTCAACTTGCACACTTACGTTACGCCACTTCCAGATTTATTTTAACCCAAACCATAATCTTTTCCTTAAGTGAGTAGTTTTGTTGCGTAAACCTAACCAAGTCGATCTTTTCATAAATCTAACTAAGTAGATCTTTTCCTAAACTATTTGTCTTTATTTCCTGAACACTGAAATGCTTTAATGGTGCTTTCACATGCCAACAATTAGTCTGTTTTAATCAAACTCTGGTGCAGTTTGTTTGGGCATTTGTGAATGCAGTAATCGTTCTCTGGTGCGGACCTAAACAACCTGTCCAAGACCACTTGCGAGAGGTGGTCTCGGAACGTTTCAAAGCGAACCAAAATGCAGGCTGCCTGTGCGGGTTTTTGTTGAGATGGACACAGGTAAACGACTGGTTAACATGACTAGGAGAGGACTGACCTGGACTTCTGCAGTACTCTGATGTTTGTTTGACATCTGGGCCGAAGAGATAAAGTCATTCGAGATAAACTGGAGGAGAAGTGATTTGTGCGTACAGTCGATCAGTGCCAAAGTGAAAAAACTTCGACAGCAACATTTCAAAGTCTGCGATTCCCTGCATAGAAGTGGCAGCTCTCAAGATGAAATACATAAATGAATTCCTTCCCAGCAACTTATTTTTGGTCCGCTTTTATTTTTGCATTGAGAAACCGAAGCAGACTAAATAGAAAACAAACCACAAGTATCAATTTCTCTCCAATTCGGACCAGCCAAATGGACTATGAAAACGCCCCAAAAGTAATACTCCCTATGACAAGTAAACTGATCTTTATGTGTTAAATTGGTGGAGTGCACCTTTAATCCACCATTATGTGTAAACACCTGTTTGTAAGAGATTTTCAGTGTATGGATACTGTATTTGCGGTGATTAGCTAGCCAGTGGGACACACAGCTTCCTTTCACATGATCGGTATTGAATGAAGGACTCTATTGGTACCGGTGTCACTTTAAGGGTACTGGTATTGGTACTGATGCTGTCATTTTTTAAATGATATCCAGCCCTACTCCTGATGACAAGGGCTGTTGAAATGGAGAGATGAAGGGAGATATTGCTAATCACATCCAATCACTTCAGAACACATAAGGACTGTACGAGTAATTACTGGAATAATAGAAATATAATGAACGCAGTTATATCTCTCAAATGTATCCTCTTTTATTATTATTTATTATTTAATTCCGATATTACTAATCATTGCTATTCTGTTGGATGGGCCAGTGAACCGCCCTCCAAAGCGATGATTCACCTTACAGTCTCCACTTGCTCTGACTCAGTTTCCCTTCATTTCGCCAGCTTTCACACTCGATTTTGATTTCTTCTTAAAGAGCTGTGATTGCATGGTCGCCTTGATAAATGCTTATTGATGGGTGGTACTTTTAATAGCAAAATTACAGACATGAGGCGTCATAGCGGTATATAGGATACCAGGGAGTGTCTTTAATGAATGTGTGGAGCCAAATTAAATCCATCAGTTATAATGAGGCCTCGCACCCTTTGGACCAGAGCTGTCTTGAGACGAAGGTCTTTCTGTAGCTGTTCCTATATATTACAGGCTGTGATAATTAACCTGCCTGCTATAGCTTCCTTATTGATGTTCCGGTAGCAGCCTTTCAGAAGTGTGGGATATAAAGTGACTGAACATGTGAGTCTTTATTTGACCTACAAGGTCTCTAACGTGGTGAGAGCAATATGTACCTTGTGCACTTTAATATTTAAAATTACACAGAATAGTCCGTCCAGACGATCTGGCGGGATTGCACAAAGATATTGCACAGTGTAAAAGCAAAGAGCCATGTGCCGGTGGCAAGATGGATGGCGGGGGGAGGCGAAGCAGCGCAACTGGGACTATTCAAAAGAGAGATGGATGGAGGTAGTGAGCAGGGAACCAACATTCCCCTCCAGCGAGCACGCGACTCAGCATCCATCTGCACACCTCTATAAGCCTCCCTCCCATCCATCACTTCCTACCTCCGGTTTTCATCTTACCTCCCGTCCCTTTCTCTCTAACTTGTCTCCGGCGTAAGTGTGGATGGGATTCAGCAGTTTCTTAAGCACACAAGATGTCATTCACCTCGGATGGCAATCCATCTTCCGCCGTATCTGCAGAGAGCATGTGCAAAGACTTGGGCTGGCGGTGGGTGGCTGTGTGGGCGGATGGCAGTTAGCCATACATTGTGGACTACATGGTGTGCTTATGTGTCTTCGGCGAGCTTGGCAGGAGTTATGATAACCCATTTTTAGTTTTTACAGTGTTTAAAGGACCTATTATGCTTTTGTGCTTTTTCCCTTTCATTCAGTGTGTTATATCGTTTTTTTTGTGCCTGTAAAAGGTCTGCAAAGTTACAAAGTCCAAAGTCCACGCCAAAGAGAGTTAATCTCTCTCCCCAGACACTCTGCTCCTGAACACCTTGATTGAAGTCCTGCCTTTTCTTCCGTAACGTAGTGATGTTACCAAGAAACTTGTTTGCATAATACCTGCCTAGTGGCTAGCTTGGCACGCCCCCAAACAAAGCTAGTTAGAGCGGAGCTGGAGAGGAGTCGGAAGAGTTTGGTTCGATTGACCAATCACAACAGAGTGGGCCAGCTGACCAATCAGAGCAGACTGGACCTTTTCGGGATGTGGGAGGAGCTCAAACAGAGCGTCTCAGACAGAGGGTGAAAAAAGGTGCTGCAGCACAGCCGGTATGAGACAAATAAAGCGTTTTTTTGTGTTCTAGTAGAAACCTAAAATACAAGTATGAACCTGAAAATAAGCTTAATAGGTCCTCTTTAAGTGTTGCTTGGCCTCACCTAAGAAGTAACAGTGCTGGGTTTCACAGTTCTGGAGTTACGCTTACACCTGTAATAAACATACAGTGTTCTATTTGTTGCTCCGTCAAACTGCATTTCACCGGTTGTTCCTGAAGTCGTTCTGATCAGCAACACATGAGATCGGGTGGGATGTTGTTGCTCTCACTGAGCGGGTTGTGTTGTTGGCCTGTCCAGGCTGCTTTGTTGGGAGCCTGCCAGGGATGC